>LPNX010367889.1:173647-232075 GCA_001517045.1 Pseudotsuga menziesii
TTGCAAGGCTAGGCATCTTCCAGGTTCGAGCTGTGAGTTTTGTGGCATAGAAGGTTGAAACAAAGACTGATTAATCAGGCCCTAGCTTCGAGAGGATGGAAAATACGATCTGCTCATCTTTCTTTTCAATACCACACTGTTTCAGCTGCAAAACTAGTGCTTTGAACTTGGAGAAATATAGCTGCAAGGATTCAAAATTACTAGGACTCAGGGAGATCAGCTCATTTTCGATCTGGTGTCCCCTCATCTCATCTGTCTTTCCAAAGAGTTCAAAAATTTTCTCCCATACTTGATCCAGTGAATTCAATCCATCGAGATGGAAAAGGAGGTCTCGGGAAATACTGAGACATAGGAGGCCATAGGCCTCATCTCTCCGATTGTGCCATTTGATCTTCTCTGCAGCAGCATTGGGCTCTGCTTCTGTAGCCATAGTCACCCTATAGAGGCCTTTCGCTCTCAACAAGATCTCCATCTCTGCTTTCCATTCAAAAAAGTTGAAGGGAGTGAGGATAGTTTTCTGTGAATCCATAGCTTTAGAAAATCTGTCCCGGCTGTCAGTAGAAGGCTCCCAGTCTTGATGTCGAACCTGCAAAACAATTTATGGAGGAGAGTAACAACCTACAATGGCTCTGATACCATGTAGAAATTCAAGCTTGCAGTAGATTAATTTTACCCACAACAATTAACAATTGATCATGCAAAATTATCAACAATGGAGACTGAATATGGAGCTGTACCACAAAATTATATTAACTGAGTGTACAATAGCAAACCCTGTAATAAAATAGGCTTCTAAATATATAGAATACATGAGCAAATCGAATGCATAAGGAAGCATCCAAATCTAGCATAAAGCAGGCTTACCCAAAATAGGCAAATCCCCCATAGGTGTAAAAAGCTGATCCCAAATCTATCAAGGACCCCATGAATTAGCAAGGGTGCATGGGAAAGCTAAAGAGTGGTCAAATGGCATCTCATACATGATTTTGCATGGAGGAAAGAGTGGAGGAGGAAGAGGCAACAAAGCTGATTCACCTCACCGAGTCTTGCTTTCCTATGTGCCTTAAAACACTGAAAAAGCAGGGAATAAAGCAGAAAAAGCAGATGGGTGCCTAGGAGGCCAGGAATAAAGTAGATTTGATTCCTAAGGCTTTCCCAAGTGCTCCATGAGTCAATAATGGCAAGTTTGACCTCTATGGATAGGCAATTAGCAACTTGCACATGGTGGGACTCATGAACTAGGCAAATAAGACAAAATAAATGAATAAATGTCTAAGTGGGTAAATACTATGGGTTGATTATTCTAACAGAGTCTTTGCCGGATCAATTCCAAGGAGAAAACCCTGGCAGTTAGAAAAGTTGGCATAATGTTGGGTGGATGTATGAAGCCATACAACCTTATGATCATTCCAAATTCTGTGAGGAACCAGTCCCCTATCTTCTTTCTATTTGATAGCTGCAGCATTTGCCCCATCTCATGCAACAGCCTAGGTAACCTCTCTTCAAAGAAGAGGTCAAATATTTTGGCCATCAATTGGTTCATGACCTTACAGTAATCAGTGGCCATATCAGCAGTGATTTCCAGTTTTGGTACTTGTAGGTCTTCCTCTTTATAAGCTATAAGCAATCTCAGCAAAAAGGACTGGAATATGAACATTCTAGTGTCGTGGAAATTTGCTAACTGAGAATGGATGTTCTCAGCCAAGAACTCATCAAACATAAGGCAACACAATTGACAGGATTGTCCAAGAAGTTCAGGTTCGGCCGGACAAGTACTTAGGATGAACAAAAGACTCAATAGTGACTCTGTGACATAGGCGTCGGTATCTAGACCTAGGAATTGACTGGCCAGGGATATACACCACTAAATTTCTTCATTGAATTGGTTGAGGTCAATAGGGTCAGATAGGTCGATGGGTTCACTATTGAGTTTAGAAGAAGTTTTCAAGAAGGTTTATTTACTTTCTTCTGTAGACTCTCTAAAAAAACGTATAATATTTTCTTCCTGGCAGTCTTGGGATATATGGACGAACTCGTCAGGGATATCCAGGGTTTTGCAGATGTCGGAAGCTTGGAATGAGAAAAGGATTTTAGACTTTGATTTATTGATAATGACACCTTAGGCGACAAAGAAATTGTCTGCACACCATTCGACAAACTCAGGGAAATGGGGGGTTTGGCCAATAGAGAAGAAATGGAAGAAATATTTAAAAACACCGTAGGTATCTCCACCTCGGTTCTTAATATTTTCCAATTTTCTTCTGGCAGTTTCAATGGATTCTCCCACCAGGATGGTATCAAAAATATCAGCATTCTCATCTACCAGAATTTCTTCTACCCTTCGACCTGTGGTATTAGGTTCTACATCATCTTTCACCCCTACCACTTCTGTCACTCCTACTACGTCCATTTTTAAATAGCACTGAGAGGGTATCAAGGGGCTACCTTGTTTTGTAGCATAGTCTCCTGGTTGGTCCATGTTGGCACTCTATAGGTGGTTGGATATTCGACGGCTTCAAGGTTTCAGAAAAGACAAATATTTGCAACTTCACATGGACCCCTTTATAGCTTTTCACACAACATAACCTTCGCGCCTTTCCCAGGAGGCTTGCACCATAGATTTACTCTTTGCAATCTGAACTATAGGTATGAGAGGTTATTTATGCTATATATTTTCCTACTTTGCGCGTGTGCAGCTCAACCATCAATCAAGATCGATTTCCTTCACAACCATTTATCTGGGCAGACCCTACCATTCTTCGTGAAGTGAGGTTTTGGTTCCCTCCGTGCTAATCTAGATTGCAAATTAACAATGACCACTGATATCCCTGTATTCTCATAGGGTCCGTCGATCTAAGTGGCCCATACCACTTTTTGCAATCCACAATTGTTGCAGTGTCCTCGCAAATCTGGGATTTGAAATCAATTTCAACCGTGGATCTTCTTGGATCCCATTCTCAACCATTAGATACATCTGTCCTTTAAACTATTTCATAATATGGAAAAGTGGCTTTGGTCGGGCATGTTCACTGTGCGAAATGTTTTGATGCCATTGATCTACCATTCGATCAATCTCAGCCTTCAATCATGAGTCCCCCTTAATTCCTTCAGCGCGCTGAACATTCTCTTATTTACCTTGCATCTTCAATCCACAGACTATTTTGTTGCCTTTGACATTCACCACCGAGGCTCATTCCAATGGTCGAATGCTACCTTGTGTGCATCATCAGCCCCTTCTACGAGCACTGAGCTACCTTCCCAACACATCTCGACAAGGCTGAAATTCCCATGTATCTCTTATGACCAAAATTTAACAGAGTGTTAACAACTGGATCCACAAGGGATGCTATCCTACCAGTGAGGTAGCAAAGAACCCGTAGACTAGTCGCCTACTCCATTAAAAACCTCCTTTTATTTTACAGCTTGAAAGAAAACATACTTTGAAAGAATGGTTACCTCTTCTGATCTTAGGTCCTTCTCCACAGGATTCAAATCTTCTGATTCACCATCTGTACTAATTAAAACATAAAACATATTTACACTATGATACACGGACCTTAGTCCCTTCATTCCAAGTAATGTTTCAGGAACCTCCCATTCATTGTGCCTCCTTCATACTATGACCCATCTAGATACTATAAAATGAAGGCGTTGTCTCCTCTATGCATCGTAATAAGGTATGGGCCTACCCATAAGTGGTCAAATTTTCTGTGCTTCCCTTTTTCTTCGTGCAGGGAATCCCTCTTTAGCACCAAATCATCGACCTGAAAAACGTCTTCTGTTATTCTCCTGTCGAAGGTATTCTTCATCTTCTCCTGATGTATCTATACTTTATCATAAGCCTTGTCCCTTGCTTTATTAAGCTCAATAATCTGGTTGATCCTTCTCTGAATGGGATTAGGCTCATCCAAAGGGTCCGGCAATAAATTCATGACAAGAACGCCTAGAGAGGCAGGAAAAATTACCTTGGATCCATATACCAGCTGAAACGGCGACATACCGATGGCCCTTTTGGTGCTGATTCTGTCGGCCCACAAGGCATATTTCAATTTTGTGTGCCAAGATTTCTTGTTATCCTCCAACAACTTATTAATGATCCTCACAAGTATTTTGTTAGAGGATTCTTCCAGTCTGTTCCCCTGTGGGTAATAAGTCGTAGAGTGATTTAAGCTTATATGATATTTGTGGCAGAAATTGATCATTTTCATGGATTTAAATGTAGATGCATTGTCTGTCACAATCCACTTCGGGCAGCCGAACCTCGCTAAAATATTATTTTCTAAGAAATCCATTATCACTTCTTCTGTGGCCCTCCTAGTAGGTATGGCCTCGATCCACTTTGTGAAGTAATCAGTGGCAGTCAGAATCCACTTATGATGCCCGAAGGAATTTGGATTTATTTCCTTGATGAAATCTAACCCCCATTGCTAGAAAGGAGCTTACACAAATATAGGGTTGAGGGGAAGATGCATCACTTTCCTTTTTCCTTCAAAAATATGACATTGGTGGAATTTAATCATTTCCTTATAGACATCTGAAAACAACGAAGGCCAATAAAATCCTACCCTCAGAATTTTGTTTGTGGTAACTTTCCAGGAATGGTGTCCTCCACAATCTCCTTCATGAAATTCCTTTGCCACATGTTGAGCTTTGTTCTCCAAAAGACAATTCAACAGTATCCCCCCGAGGTCCTTCCAATAAAGGTATTGCTCTATGATGCAAAATTTTGCAGCTTTTAGTTTTACGAATCTAGCCTGGGTTTTCCTAAGCCCAACAGGAGGTTGTAAATTCTGCAATACAAAAATAACGTCAACATACCAAGGAGACACAGAGAAATCAGGCTTCACTTGCACCTATGCCTCCACCCGACCAGACTGATAAGTTAGAAAATTCAGCTATAGAGAGTCACAATGGGAGTACTTCATCATCTTATCCAACCCTTGCCCTTTGAAAAACTTCATGGGCTTGATATCTATGTCGTATTCTAGGAGCACTGCAACCCATTTAGCTCTCTTTCCTTCTGGATCCGGCTGTGTAAGTATGCTTTTCACTACACTACAAGGTACATAGGCCATTATGTGGGAATGGAGGAGCTAGATTCTAAAATCCTTCAAGGCTTTGACCAAAGCGTAGGCTTTTTTTTCCATTATGCTATATCTTGACTCTCCATCCCTCAATATTTTACTGAAGAACGCTATGGGCTATTCTTCACCTCGATCATTTTTCTGCAGCAACACTGCCGCTATAGTGTGTTCTGACGCATATGAGAATGCTAAAAAATCTTTCTCAAAATATGGGTTAATCAGTACAGGAGCCTATGAAAGGGCTTGTTTTATATTTTTGAAATATTTCTTTGCTCCTACCATCCATTTGATTTCATGATATTTCTTTAGGATGTAAGTAATGTCCATCAGGATTTCGGCGAAGCTAAGGATGAATCTCCTCAAGAAGTTGAATTGACCGATGAAAGACTATATTTCCTTCTTACTCCTTGGTTCTTCTACTTTCAAGATGCCTTTTACCATGTCTGGATCGATCCTGATCCCTTCCTTTGAAATGATGTGCCCTAGCAACTTTCCTTCTTCAAGAGTGAAGTTTGACTTTCTAGGGTTTAATGAGATGCCATATTTCTTGCATTTAATGAAAACTCTTTCCAAATTCCTGACATGATCTTTAGCCCACCTGGAGTATACAGTAATGTCATCCATGTATACCACCACAAATTTTTATTTCTCATCTGCAAAGGCAATATCCATGGCACGTCGGAAGGTTGCTCTAGCATTCATTAGCTCGAACGGAATCTTTGCGTACATGAATGTACCCCAAGGTGTGGTGAAAAATTATTTTTGTTGGTCTTTAGGTAACACCTTCACCTAATTGTAACCAAAGAAACCGTCCATAGTGGAAATCCTTTCTGAACCTACCACCCTTTGCAGGATCTGGTCCATCTTCGGCAATGGGTAGTTGTCTTTTAAAGAAACTTTATTTAAGTTTCTGAAATCTACGCATAGCCTTATCTCCCCATTCTTTTTCTGAATAGGAACCAAATTGGCTACCCATTTTGAAAACCTTAGAGTCACTATTATCTTTGCATCAAATAACCTTTTTACTTCTTTTTCAACAATGGGTACTAGCTTCGGATTGATCCTCCTGATTTTTTTCCTGAATGGTTTTTCTCCGGGTTTAATCGGAATAGTATGTTGTATGATGGAAGTGTCGTACCCTTTGAGATCTTCATAAGTCCATGCAAACACATCCGTGTATTTCTTCATTAGGTTCACATACCCTTCTTTTTCTTTAGCAGGTAATCTCTTGGACAATTTTATAATTTTTGGGTCACCTTGAGTGCCGATATTTATATCTTCGACGGCATCCATGGCAGGCTCGACCTTTGGATCTCTGGATACATCATTTTGGTGAAAAAGAGATTCTAAAGGGATCAAAACTCTGGGAATATGATTTCTTTTCAATTGTACTATATCCTTTCCTCACAAGGAGTCCTTAAGTTTTCCCGTCCCGACGGCTTCTTCCCCTTCCTCTTCAACATCTAGGAAGTTTTCGCAGTCAGCGCCACCTTCATCTATGTGGGTGTTTACAAACTCACCGGACAACTCCAGGAATCTTTTGATCTGCATATCTTCTTCGAAGACTTGCCAATATTTAGTGTTATCTGGTATGGAAGGTCTATTTACAATATCTACTTTATATTTCTTTTTCCCCGCCGTAGGGGCTTCGAATTTTCCTGTTGTAGTTGCCAGAGAGTCCACCACCATATTCTCATATCCGGGGATCACTTGGACTG
This sequence comes from Pseudotsuga menziesii, assembly GCA_001517045.1. Taxonomy (NCBI): domain Eukaryota; kingdom Viridiplantae; phylum Streptophyta; class Pinopsida; order Pinales; family Pinaceae; genus Pseudotsuga; species Pseudotsuga menziesii. Next base: position 180,450 of record LPNX010367889.1, read on the forward strand.
TATGTTCAGTGAATAAATTTCTGAACATATCCCATACCTCATTTCGGTAAGCTCCCATTCTTGGATGTCTATTCTGATAGCTGTTATTCACCTGATCTACTACAAGCTCTGAATCCCCCAAAATTTGGACCCTTTTCGCTCCTAAATCCTTTAGTGCATGTAGGCCCAGCAACAAGGCCTCATATTCTGCTACATTGTTATAGGATTCGAAATTCAACTTATAAGAGTAAGCTTTGGTATTCCTAATGGGGGAGATTATATACACACCTGAGCCAGCACCCGCTTTAGCCACTGAACTGTCGAAATACATCTTCCACGGTCCTTCGTCCTTCTGCTTTCTTTCATAATATTCTAGCTCACTAGTCTCCTCTTTATCCTTTTTACCTTTCCACGACACATTGATTTTTTAGTTGCAAGGAGTTGTATCATTAAATAAAATAGATGACCCCAAGTCCGTTTCAATGACTTAAACATGATGGATGTCGGGCTAAGCCTAACTTCTCATGACGTAAGGCAATATCTTCTCACTGTACAACCTTTTGTTTTCATTCTGAACAGGAATTGTTGCATATGTCATGTCCATTTGCAAGCTTCCTTTCAGCTTTGAATTCCAAGACCTTGACAACAAAATACCAAACCTGGGAAGAATGTTGGCCACAATGACATCCATGACTACAATTTTAGATGGAAACTTATTTAAAGATAACACCATGTCTTTGATCAATCCCTAACATTTTACCCTCTTAGAATCAAAGGAATATAGGTCTTTATAAGGCCTTGTAATCTCCAATCCTAGGCTTTCCACCACTCCCTTTGGCATCAAATTGTGTGAGGCTCCTGAATCCAACATAGCATTATGTAACACCATTCATGTACATTCAAGCTCATGTAAAATGGGGGCACCTCCTCATCTTCCCTGTCCATGCTGTCCATCTTAGATCCCAGAATAATAGTAGGGTTGTATTCAATTAGTTCCAAGATATCCGAGTGAGATTCTCCTTGATTTGCAATCATCTTTGTTATAGTGTCCCTGTATTCCTGATTCCTCAATAATTCGTTGAAAGGAATTGAGACCTTCAACTTAGCTATCTCGTTTTGGAGGTTAAACATGGGGGGAGTTTTTCCCAGTTTGACAGGTGCCATTGGATCAAACTCTTTCACATTATTGTTCCCCTTTTCCACTTCTCTAGGTGCTACCGGCCCTTTTTGTTTTGCATCTCCTTTCCTTCGGCTGGTCTGACTACTAGAAGGCTGGTATGGGTTTAATCCTCCCTTATGTATAGAAATGTCCCTACTTCTTAACTTGATCTTCCTGACATCATCTATAGCATGCATATATCCCTTATGATATTGCTCCAATTCCCCTGTCAGGGTCTTATCATCCACTTGAGTGAACATATCATGTTTCTCTTCAGTCAAGTAGATCTTAGAGTCCAAATCACCAAAATAATGGATATGATCTTTGAAGGACTCAGCTTCATCTTCTGCAGCCACATAGTTTTCATGGAAAGGACACCTGATTGGCTGCTCTTCTTGGTTTCTTGGATTCCTCACATCCCTCGATCTATTTGGTTGGATCGGGGGAGGGACTTGCCTCCTAAAATTAGGATTCCTTATCTGAGGTTCATTCTGATCCCAGTTTGTCGGCTTGGCCTCCACCGTTAACCTTTCCATCAATTTTTCCATAGTTTTGAGCATCATCTCAAATTTTATATCACTAGATGAAGACGCAGAAGTAGTGGGGCGTGCCTCTTCTCTACCTTTCCTTCTATCAACCTCTGCCCTTGATTTAATTTTTCCACATGCCATCATATTGGCATCTACTTCTAGGGTGTCAGTGAACATGGCTGGGAGGGTGTTCGACTTTATTTCTCTCAGTAACAAAGAAAAATCATTTTCAAAGGCATCAGCGTAATGAAGTTTTGCCGCCCTGGGTGTAGGTTTGATATCAGCAGGTATCGAGTTGTAGACTTGCATGCATCTACTGGAAAACTCATGGACCAATTCAAAACCTCCTATCTTGATATTATTGTATTGAGACAAGACCTGTAACAGCCTTTGTTTATCATCCCACCTTTCTAGAAATATGGTTTGAAAACTAGCGAAGCTGCGGATAGACCTGGGCCACAAATATTTGTACCACTTCTTATCTTCCCCAGACAAACTCTGAGCAAACAACCACATTTTGACATCTTCATCGTCCACCTCTTCCAGGTCGATGAATTCGTTGAACTTAACTACATGGTATCTTGCTGAGACATCTCCCTCCCTGTCATAGAGTGCAACTCTTTGGGCGTAGTTCAAGGGGAAGTTGTGTAAAACCGGAGGTAGAGCTAATGGGGAAAATCTAGCAGCATCCATTGGGGTAGGTCGATTAGGAACAGACAAGGGGTTAGCAAATGGGTGTCCAGAAAGATAGGGGCTATTTCTTCAGCTTTTGGTGGGGTCTCTAGGTTCAACCACAAAGAATCAAGCAGATAGGATTGGAGTGTATTAGAGCTAACCCCATCTTTCCTTAGGTCAGATTCCAATCTATATTTGGTTAGTAGTATTTCAGATCTAACCCCCCACCCGGGTTTCGCTATGCCGTACAAATCTTGAGATGATGAAGTACCAAACAATGGAAAACCCACTTTCTCTTTATTTCTGTTTCTAAGTATTCTTTCTGGATTATCCACACTTTGTAAAGTTTAGGATCAAGGTTACCTCTAGTGTGGATCTTTCTGGAAGCCAGGATATCTAACGTGATACTGGTCGAAGTGGATGCGAAGTTTCCAGGAAAAACATACAACCTTCTCATGAATTCAGAAATTTCTATTTTCCCCTAGAAATCTCTTTCTTTCTTACCATCGATCTCCTCAATGGAGTCACCTTCCAGAATATTTCAATGGAGTAACCAAGGAAAATGATACAACCCTTTTCACGTGCAAGAATATTTGTTTTCCCACATAAACCCTTTATGCTTTGAATATCTTTCATTCTTCCCAGGGATAATCTTCAACTCATCCCCGCCAACGGCGCCAGTTTGTTAGCACTGGAATTGAGCCCAAAGGTTGCGGAAGGCTCGCTCCCGGGTAACAGCAGAACCACTTTCGAAGAGAGAACTGGCCTGCTGCTCTTCCGAGAGGAATCTCTCACCAAATGTTAACAATGCCAGATATATACAAGTGAAACTATAAATTGTTTTCAAAATTGGTTGAAACAAAACATAGAACCATTGGGTGATGGAGTCAAGATATGTAACAGAAATAAAAAGAACTTATGCAAGCAATTTCAACATAGGGGCAAGATATCCACTTGATCACAGTCGATTTATAATTGTCTAGTGGAAAATAAGAACATGAACAGACCATCAACACAGAGCATTGAAAAATGAATTTTGTATTAACTTTAAAAGAAAATTTTGGTGAATATCTGAAACAATAGATGGAGCATAGCAAGTATGAATTCCAAACTGTTATACACTACATTCATATATGAAAGAAAACAAAATGGGAGAGATAAACTGGAAAAACATTCACATAAGAAAGGAATAAATAGACTGCAAATACGAATGACACATGAATCCCTATAAAAACCATCGACCTCGGCTCTGCAATTTTTATTAAAATTCTCTCGAAAGCATAGACAACAAAATTACATTGGTTTCAACCCTTTCTCCTTCTTCAGGAGGTATATTTATAGCTATTTGGATTCTCTAAACCGGCATTCGGGAACTATAATTTGTTACAACTGAAGGACATCCTCTAACAAACTCTTAGGTGGCACATCAGCTGCGATTTGCCTGAAATGGCTAAACAATGAAATGTGGAATCCAAGGAGAAATATGCACGAAAATTTCCTATATTTCCATCTGGTGGGTGATGATTGTACAACGTGCTGAGAGAGGTGATCATTGGAACGGGTGTGCAATGTGGAGAAAACTTCCTGCATATTTCCATCGCCACTCCTACAGATGCATTTGAATTTGGTTGACCCATACTACTAAATGACTTTCCATAAATCGGGACCAGGTAGGGTCGCGACTGCCATGTCATAGGCTTGTGCTTTGAGCTCCATTGTTTCCGGGTATGAAGTCTCAGGGACCTCGGTGCATGCGGCTTTAAAATCAAAAAACAATTCAAAATCATTGGTCAAATTATCAAAAATGATCTTCCCTGACAATGATTGTTGCATATCTCCGAACTTGTTGTTGTGTAATTGGAAGTGCACCAGGAATTCCCGATACTCCTTCTGGGACAATAAAGGACCCTTTTATTTCGAGAAAAAAGGAAGTCCTCTGCATACCAGTGGTTTGAATAGCTTGATGACCTCTAGGACTTTGTGCTCAATAACTTCTATTTTGGCACCTATAGTCTCCAACATCCTGTGCTTAGTAACTACCTTTCTAGCTCCAGAGACAATAGCAACCCTGTTTTGGATACCGTATTGGTTGGCGGACTCATTCGACAGAGAGCTTAGGAAAGTAATGGCATTTTCCACTGTCACCAAGGGACTTTTCTGTATTTCTCCTAATACTGTCAAGACTTTTTTCTTGGATTCTGCCATAGCACTCTCCTGGTCTTCAATGAAATCTAGATAAGGCTGGAACTTGTCATCTTTTATAATGATCTGATCCCAGATCAGATATCTAGTGCCTTCCAAGGAAAGTTTACTGACCACCTGTTGGCTTAGCTTGGCATTTTTTTGAACCAATTCATGGCATTTCTCTTCTATCTTTTCTCTTCCTTGTTTCTCTTTGACCCTTTCTTTTTCCAGTTCCTCGAGCTGCTGCTTTTGTTTAATGAGCTTCGTATCTTTCAGTCCTATCCGGGACATCGCTCTAGAGAGAGAACCGGTATCTATCTCTCTAGCCACACCTATGGGTTGGATTGTACTCTCTACACTTCTTCTTTGAAGCTCTTTTTCCTTCATTGATAATCTGTTTTTTAATTCTGCATCACTTTTCTTCAAAAACTGGATGTCTGCTTCCCACTGCCTCTCTTTTTCTTCGAGCTTTAGTAACTTAGCTTTATAATCAGTAAGCTCAGCATTCAAGGCCTCTTTTTCTCTTTCAAAGTCATCCAGTTCTTTTGTTTGGGCAAGCTGGGTGGTAGGGATTTTTAACTTCTTTTTAAGGGTCTAGATTTCCTTCTCCTTATCATCGAGCAATTTCTGAGCCAAAATCCCTTTATGTGCCGGTCCTTCTATCTTCATTGCTTCACTCTGTAAATTGTTGATTTGGGCTTTGAGTGCTTTGTTCTCCACTCTCACCTTCCTTAAAAGGTTTAAAGTTTTTTCTTTACTTTCCTCCAGCTTAGATATTTGTATGGTAGCCTTAAGCAATCTGGCATTCAATATATCTCCAGTCTCTTTGTTGAGGTGTATTATGTCAGTAGTGGGAACCTCCGAGAGGTTCACACTGACCTCTGACACCTTCTTCCCTATTTACAAGGCCAAGCTAAGGCTATCAGTGGCATGATCTCTTATAGTTTTTAGTGCCACATTGGGTTAAGGTAATCACGGTGCCTCGCTATATAGTTCTACCGTCTTCTTGAAAGTTTTATCAGCCCTCTCTCGGTAAGATCCTAACCTGTCCTCTTTGGATGCATGCTTGCTTGGAGTCTTCTCATCAAAAATATACTCTTGTATTTGCAATTTGGTTGTCTTGGGCTCTTCCTATTGCTGTTCTTTCACTAAATTCTTCTTCTTCACATGTCCCTTTTCCTGGCCCCTTTTAACTTGCACCAATTGATGTCCCTGTACCACTTTCTACTTCTTGGGCATGCTGGCCGTGTCCACTTCTTTAGTGTCCATGGGCTCTGGACCCCCTCTTTTTATTGAACTCACTGAATAGATGACCAGTGAGGATAATTCCCCGGCCATTGCAACTACTTTAGCCAATTCTGTTTGTAGAGAAGCTACCCTCGGTAGCTGTGAGCTAGTTCCTTGATCTATGCTGGTATCCATCAGGGCAGGATTAGGGAAATCATCCCAGTTGGCTGCTTCTCAAATTCCAGGTATTTCAATGTGTTCAAAAGGCCTGCATTTGTAAGCTTTCCTCCTTTTGGAAATTATCTGGTGAGGGTCATAATTTACCGCTTGTCCCAGGGAAAACTCCATGCCTCTATTTAAGTTGGTAACAAGGGGAAAAGCATCCCTACTTCTAACTATTTATGGTCCTACTTCCCATGGGAAAATCAAATTTGAGATTTTCTTAAAGTTCAAGAAGTTCTCTTCTTCAACAATGAGTCTTTGTCGGATAAATTCCAGGGAGAAAACCCTGGCAGTTAGAAAAGCTGGCAGAATGTATGGTGGATGTATGAAGCCATACAACCTTATGGTCATTCCAAATTCTGTGAGGAACCAGTCCCCTATCTTCTTGCTATTTGAAAGCTGCAGCATTTTCCTCATCTCAGGCAACACCCTAGGTAACCTCTCTTGAAAGAAGAGGTCGTATATTTCGGCCATGAATTGGTTCATGAATTTACAGTAATCAATGGCCATATCAGCAATGATTTCTATTTTTGGTACTTATAGGTATTCCTCATTATAAGCTATAAGCATTCTTATCAAAAAGGATTGGAATATGAACATTCTAGTGCCATGGAAATTCGCTAATTGAGAATGAATGTTCTCGGCTAGGAACTCATCAAACTTAAGGCAACATGATTAACAGGATTGTCTAGGCAATTCAGGTTCGGCCGGACAAGTACTCAGGATGAACAAAAGACTCAATAATGACTTTGTGACATATGCGTTGGTATCTAGAGCTAGGAACTGACTGGTCAGGGATATACACCATTGAGTTTCTTCGTTGAATTGGTTGAGGTCAATAGTGTAAGATAGGTCGATGGGTTCACTATTGGGTTTAGAATAGGTTTTCAAGAAGGTTTCTTTACTTTCGTCTGTAGACTCTCTAAAACAACGTATAATATTTTCTTCCTAGTAGTCTTGGGATATATCGACAAATTCATCAGGGATATCCAGGGTTTTGCAGATGTCGGAATATTGGACTGAGCAAAGGATTTTAGACTTTGATTTATTCATAATGACACCTTCAGTGACAAAGAAATTTTATACACACCATTTGACAAACTCAGGGCAATGGGGGGTTTGGCCAACAGAGAAAAAATGGAAGAAAGATTTAAAAACACCGCAGGTATCTCCAACTTGGTTCTTAAAATTTTCCAATTTGCTTCTAGCAGTTTCAATGGCTTCTCCCACCAGGATGGTATCAAAAATCTCAGCATTCTCATCTACCAGACTTTCTTCTGCCCTTCGACCTGTGGTCTGAGGTTCTACATCATCTCTCACCCCTACCACTTTTTTCTCTCCTACTACGTCCATTTTTAAATAGCACTGAGAGGGTATCATGGGCCTACCTTGTTCTGTAGCACAGTCTCCTGGTCAGCCCGTGCCGGCACTCTGTAGGTGGTTAGATATTCGGTGGCTTCGAGGTTTTGGAAAAGACAAATCTTTGCAACTTCACGTGGACCCCTTTATATCTTTTCACACAACATAACCTTCGCGCCTTTCCTAGACGGCTTGCACCGTAGATTTACTCTTTGTGATCTAAACTGTAGGTATGAGAGGTTCTGTATGGTACATATTTCCCTACTTCATGCGTGTGCAGCTCAACCATCGATCAAGATCGATTTCCTTCACAACCGTTGATCTGGGCGGACCCTGCCATTCTTCATGAAGTGAGGTTTTGGTTCCCTCCATCCTAATCCAGATTGTGAAATAAACTATGACCGTCAATATCCCTCCGTTCTCATAGGGACCGTCGATCTGATCGGCCCATACCACTTTTCACAATCCGCAATTGCTGCAACATCCTCGCAAATCTGGGATGTGAAATCAATTTCAATCATGGATCTTCTTGGATCCCATTCTTGACCGTTAGATGAATCCGTCCTTTAAACTATTTCACAATATGGAAAACTGGCTTTGGTCGGGCATGTTCACCGTGTGAAATGTTTTGATGTCATTGATCTGCCTTCTGATCAATCTCAACCTTCGATCATGAGTCCCCCTTAATGCCTTCAGTGTGTCGGATGTTCTCTTCTTTACCTTACATCTCTGATCCACAGACTATTTTGTTTCCTTCGACATTCACCACCGAGGCTCATTCTAATGGCTGAATGCTACCTTGTGTGCACCATCATCCCCTTCTACGAGCACTGAGCTACCTTCCCAACACATCTCGACAAGGCTTAAATTCCCATGTATCTCTTATGACAAAAATTTAATAGAGTGTTAACACTAAGGAAGGATCTAGTTCCTTCCCAGTATTGGTAGGATGTCCATGGGGCCAAAAAATGAATGCATCAATCTCATTTGACAAGGACACAATAAAAATAGAATGGAAAGGATAGAAAGTCATTGTCCCCATTCATCCCTCATAGGGAGAACCTTGGACTGAGCCCATAGATGAGGAAGTTGATGTTCGACAACTCTATTAGATTCAAAATGATGAATATTATACTGAACCTAATAGTTATGGAAAACTTCATCTAGGGAACCAGGATTTGGTTGGATATAATTCGAATGCAGAATTGTATGATTGGGAAATTGAAAACTATGAAACATAAGCAAGGGATTGTTGGACTATTCAGGCTATCCAAAAGAAACCAACTCGAAAATTCTTTTCTATATCAATTATTCCAAAAAATATTGGAAAATAAAATAAGGGAATACCCCTCCTTGGAACCAATAAATTTAGATAATAAAAAAATTCTTCGGTATAAAGAGAGAGAGAGTCACCAGTCCTCCATGTAGAACAAGTCTCTAAGAACCTAGGTGAACATGGGCGACTCCAAATCCTAGTAGAAACGTTTACAGGACAAGTTGCTCGATGGTGGGACACCCATCAGTCAAGATTACAAACATGGACAACAACTTTGACTTTTTTCATAGAAAGGTTTGGAGGTAGGAATCTAACTAAACAGGCACAAATACCTATCTTCACACAAGGACAAGGCCCAGAAAATCACATAAGAACATGTGAAAAAGAATGGAGAAGACTTGGTTACAAATACGAGCGTATATGGCCACAGCTATTTCCCTCGACATTGGACAATTTACCAAATAAATGGTATAAAATGGAAGAAGCATGAGGAGAAACATTCCTATGGAGTGAACTTAGATTAAATTTTACTAAGGAATTTAGCTTTATACCAGAAAAGAAAAAATTAGTCGAGGGTATGAAACAAATAAAAACATTTATACAGCCGACTATTAACAAGTCAACACATAATAACAACCGACCGAATGCAGCATGCCATAACGTTCGGTCCAACAAAATACCATAGTCAATGAGACTATGATTGGAAAATGAGCACACATATGGGAAAAGTTTTCAATGGAATTTTGATCACCTAAAAACGGTCAAACTAGTTAAAACAATATTCAAAATCGAATCAACCGACAAGTACAATACTGACTGGATGTTGGTAGCAGACTTTCCAATGACATTCTCATAGTTTAAAGAAGGAAGTTGACAGATAAATGAAAGCAAGGCGCCATAATGGATGGGCGTGAAAGTGAAAACCAAAGAAATTGACATATCTAATGATAACAGACCGAAAATAGAAAGAATCAACGATTATTGGAGCGAAGAACAAACAACAGAAATCATCAACTTATTAAAATAATTCCAGGATGTCTTTACTCGAGACTACGAAGACCTAAAAGGGTTAGTAAAAGAAATGGATGAGATGAAGATCGATATCAAACATGAGGCTAGGCCTATCAAGAAAAGGCCCTACAAGTTGGCTCACAAATACAAGGAAATAGTAAAAAAGGAGATAGAAAATATGCTCACAGCTGGAATTATTTATCCCATCGACTAGTGGGAATGGGAAAGTCCAATGGTCGCCCAATCGAAAAAGAACAACCCAAAAAAACTAAGAATCTGTGTCAATTTTCAGGAATTAAATAAGGTCACTTTAACAAACCCATTTCCGACCCCATACTCTGACGAAATCCTAAATGAAGTCACAGGACATGAATGTTACTCATTCACAGATGGCTTTTTTGGGTATAATCAAGTACCAATAGCCAAAGAAGACCAGAAAAAGACAACATTCGTATGTGAATTAGGATCATTCGCTTATAGAGTTATTCCATTCGGTCTTAAAAATGCACCTGTAGTGTTTTCAAGAATAGTTGTCAAAACATTTCAAGAATACATTTATAAAATGATGGAAGTATACTTTGACGTTTGGACGATCTATTCCATGCTGAAGGACCATTGTAAATGGTCAATTCTTATGCTGGAACAATGCTGACAAATTTAGATATCTCTCAATATAAAACAATGCATCTTCTTAACCCCTATAGGAATCATACTAGGGCATATTGTATGCAAGGAAGGCATCAAAGTTGACTTTGAAAAAATAAAAATTATCCCTGACTTAAAACCACCAGTGAATCCAAAATAGGTCAGAGTACTGCTAGGGCATCTAGGATATTATAGAAAATTTATTCGACACTATTTAGATATGACATACCCATTGGAAGAACTATTAAGAGAAGATCAGGAGTTCGTCTGGGAAGAATAATGTGATACATCCTTCGACACATTAAAAAGATAATTTGTCGAAGCACCCATTCTCAGATTCCCAAATTGGTTGATCAAATTACAAATACATATTGATGCTTCATGGCTAGAAATAGGTGCGATATTGACAAAACCGGGAGAATATGGAATGAACTATCCAATCATATACAGCAGCAGAAAATTCAACAAGGCAGAATGCAACTACTCCATGACAGAAAGGGAGGCTCTAGGGATGGTCTTTGCACTCCAAGAGTATCGACACTACATATTGGCTAACCTTTCATATTATACACTGACCATAAAGAACTTAAGTACTTAGTAAAAAATCCTCTACACCATGGAAGAATCTGTCGATGGCTGTTACTGTTCCAAGAATTTGAATTTGAAGTCGTCGTTCGACCATGGAAACTAAATGTCAGGCCCGACCACTTGTCGAGAATCGACACGGGGGAGGAATCAACAGTAGTTGAAGATGACCTGCCGGATGCACAGCTATTTCAAATAGAAGTTGTTCCTGCAGAATTAGAGGAAATAGTGCAATTTCGAGGGAATGGTCAAGCACCAGAAGACATGAGCACTAAGAAGAAACAAATTCTAGCCATGAAAGCTGCACCATATAGTCTAATAAATAGCTTTCTATCCAAAATGGGGTTGGACAAAGTACTATGTCGGTGTGTTTTAGAACATGAATGAGAAAACATTGTGCATAAAGAACACTATGGACTACCGGGAGGACACATTTAGTTGGATGCAACTGCCAATAAAATCCAACAGTTGGGACTGTGGTGGTCGACACTTTACAAGGACTGTAAGAAGTTTGATAGCAAATGAGATTGCTGCCAACATTTAGGCCGACCTTAACCTAGTACAAATATTTCCTTGATATGAGTAAACCCAAGTCTAACATTCAAAATTTGGGCTATCGACTTTATAAGTCCATTCTAGTTCCAACAAAAAGGACAGGTGCAAGGTACATCATAACAGCAGTAGAGTATGTAACTGTATGGGAAGAAGTAGAACCTGTCGAAAAATGTTCTATTGAGGTAGATGCTAAATTCATATATGAAAATATCATTACTATTTTTGGCTTCCCACTAACCATAATCAGTGACCAAGGTTCACACTTCATCAATAAAATAATTACAACATTAACATAACAGTTCAAAATAGACCACCGATGAAGCACAACCTATCATCCTCAGTCGAATGGGCTGTTAGAGGCATTCAACAAAACATTAACAAGAGGTCGAACAAAAATATGCAACACTGACAAAGACGACTGGGGCGAGAAACTTTCTACAATATTATGGGCATACAGAACAACATATAAACGCTCGACATACCAAACACCTTTTCAACTAGTCTATGGCCAAGAAGTAGTCGTCCCTTTACACTTCCAACAAAAGACACCAGTAATATCCGACATGCTTCATATTGATGTCAAGGAAGCAAGGAAGGAATGACTAACGTAACCAGCTGAACTAAAAGAGAATTGACTAATTTCTATACAACTCTAAGAAATTCAGAAACAACAGCGGGAGGCTTGGCATGACCAAAACATTAAAAGTAAGAATTTGTCGATTGGAGATCTGGATCTACTATACAATAGTAGGGTGAAAGGAAAAACAAAGAAGCTGCACACAGAGTGGATGGAACCCTATATTGTCAAAGAAATCAATGACAAAGGTTCAGTCCGACTAAGAACGCTACAAGGAACAGTATTTCAGAAACTAGTTAACATTGCCCGACTAAAGTGGTACCAAAACTAAAATTAAAAAAAAATAACGATCTCATGACTATTAAGAAAAACCTATAAAAATCAGAAAAACCCTATAAAAAACAAATCCAAACAAGATCAAAATGACAAAAAATCTCGAAAGGAGTAGCAGAAACCAGTTTGACAAAAGAAATAAACGAAAGTTTCATCATCAACATACCACCCATTGACCATACAATCAACATCGACAAGAGGAGAAAGAGGTCCAATCAAACCATTATGACTATGGTCAGAATCAGTGCCAAAACCAGAATTCATTAAACGAGTATTCAATAGAGCGTCCTTTGCCATCAGTTTCTCCATTAATACCTCCATCGACAAGATCGCCATCTGCTCCACCTATAAATACTACATCAAACGAAGACTTCATACCAATTTACGAAGAATTAGAGAGACAAAATTATCAAACCTCTGAAAATAAATTATCTGTGAAGAAAGCCAAGCTAGAAACCAACAAAATGAATTCAAATAAAACTAGGGTTGCCACTGCCAAAGCAAAGGAGTTATAATATGCTATGACTCCGTTAGTAAAATGATTGGAAAATATTAAGAGGGGAAAAGTACAAGAAAATTCATGGGCACGGATTTGGGAAGATTTTAAGAAATGGGCCTATGAGAATAAAAAAATGATAGAGGAAGGGAAGAAAATAAACCACAGTATTATTATGAAATACATAAATGTGCCCCTCATGGCGAGCTTCATCGGGACAAAAGAAACTATCGCCAAATTTATCATCAGGCGATACCATAATGGTGAGTTTTACTTCGATAAACCAGTGGAGATAACCAATGAAGTCATTTACAAGCTGACCAGGATCTCCAACAAAGGTGACCCTGTTCCTTTAGGTATCAAAGATTTTGTTGGTTGAAAGCTTAACATGAACACCAACAGGAAAAAAATCCAAGGGTCTGATAGTCAAACAAATCCAAGCCACCACACCCAAAATATTCGCCAAAATTGTCTCTACAGGTGTGAATGTCACAGGTCGAGGGTGTTACCTAAAACTTGAGATGAGGGAAACAGTCGACGAGATAGCAAAATCGCAGAAAATTTACTAATGGGCTCAGTACGTGGCTGACATGTTTAAATCCATCTGTGAAAAATGCCAGGAAACCAGTGTTATAATCAGGTTTCTGTCACTGATCATCTGGATAACGATGTACCATATATGTCCATTTGGACATCCACAGTTCTTAGAAACCTATAGATTTCACATGTGGTGTTTTAAGCCATTTTCAATGGCTGGAACTCTGAAAGAACTAGAAGATGGTAAGGTACTGTTGGAAAATTGTTTTCAAGACTTGAAAGTTCAAACAACCAGATGGAAGGTGCCCCAAAACATCTGAATATTTCTGCCGAAAACAACTCATATTCAACTAGAACTAGACCATATTGCAGTCGGGTATATGCAAGGGGCCAAGGAAAAATCCAAACCTCTTGACTATTTCCCAACGTTCTATGAGATTTTCTCAGAATTAGCCTAAAAGTTGAACACCAAACTGTCAATACCAGCAGGGGCAAACGATACCAACCAACCCATGGTGGAACCCCTGACAGATCAGGAGAAAGAAGAAGACTATGAATTTTGTCTCTATATCAGTACCTTCATGTCGAAAGACATGTCAGTAGAAGGGTCCAATACTATTCAGTTAGTGACAGTAGCACAACCATAACTACAACAAGCACTGACATCGACTCAGCAATAGCAGGAAAAAACACAGACATAAAAACCAGAATATCAACTGACAAAGAGGAACATCCGACAATTAGCTGCATAAATTTCCAAAACTCAGAAAAACCTAGAGAGTCCATCAAAAGGAAGAGGGAATCACAAGCTTATCCTCCAATAAAATTCACAGGATAAGGACGAATTACATGCTAGAGTGACCGACATCTTGGTAGACGCTGCCGAGAATAAATTCTCTGTAGAGGAACAATTTAAATGCTTTGTTGAAGAAGAGGAAAGGCAAGCCAAATGTAAGAAGGAAATAATTACAAAACCTCTAGCAGGCGAAGCTATTGATTTAGTTTCAACCCCCCCACCACCATATCATACCAAAACAATACAAGAAGATATGTCAGATTCGACCAATATCAGTCCAATAGACTTGTACAAAAATGCAATGTCAGAGACACTTAAAGAAAAAGTGGAAAAAGATGTTGATCTTAAATAGTTCATCAACAAGCTACCCAACCTATTTCTCAAATCCCAACAAATCAACACCACATGTACACATACTGAGTCTATTTTAGCATGTCGAATCCTCACCCAACCCGGTCGACCACAACAAAAAACACCAGAACCAAAATTTGTGGGAATTATTCAATTGACATTTCTTAGAAATTCTGACAAGTCATCCCAACTTGTATCAGAACGGACTTCATCCTTCACACCAACCTTCACACCAGCCAATGAACCAGTTGGAGACCTAGAGGAAGATGATCAGGGTGTTGCACTAGCAATTAACCAAGCCATCGAAAACCTCTTTGATTCCATTGAATTTGATGACCCTTCCCACTCACAACCAAAAGTTGAAGATCCCATGTCAACAAAAGGCCTTCCAACCACTCCAATAAGCCCAAACCATTCACCATATCCTTCACCACCACCAATCTCAGATCATCCCCCACAACTGGAACCACCATCTTCATCAACACCAAATACCCAGCTAGCTGTAAACTCCATCCAATAAATACAATCAGTAAACCCCGACGCAATAGGAGATCAGTCAACTGGAGTTCAACCGATAGGAGACAAATGAGTTTAAATTCGATCAACTGTAGAACACTAGGTAGTACAACCATTAGAGCAACAGAATCCAGGAGCAGAACCTCCAGGAGTAGTGGTGGACCAACATAAACACAAAAGGAAAATAAAAAAGAGCACCACGAGACACAAAAAGTACCGACCATGATCCACCTTCGACAGTTAGGAGCGACTACTGTAGTCGACACACCGAAACTTATAGATGGAGAGTTGGACCAAATCCTGGGAGCCCTCACTAAAGAAGGCACAACAAGGAGCCAAAAGAGACAAGAGCAGCTTAAAAAATTCAAGGAAAATACAGTTAAATTTCTGACCAAATGCAAGAATTTAACACATACAGTTGTACCGGGACCAACAGAGACTGACAACGAAAAACCACTAGAGAAAGCATACCAACTATTTGAAAGTGCCGTGTTTACCCTTCAAGCATAGCTACAAGATAAGAAAGAGGAAAAAAAGAAGAAACTTCTATGTTATTGAGACAATAGTTCATAGAATTCTAAAAAGCACACAAAGTATCGCAAGAACATTTGGAGGATTCTGCTACTACATAAGAAGTAGTGCACGTCTAATATACCCACTATGGCCAGGTATTTTAGTAGGCTCGAGAAACACGTGAACATATCAAGACCCTAGAAAACCAACAAGATATTGAGGAAGCAATGAGAAGCATAGTACAAAACCATATTTTACTGGAAACAACAAAGCTAGAGAAGATGGAGAAATAAGCTCATCAATGGGTCAAGCTAGAAACCCCATCGAAAAACTAGATACGATCTATCCACAATTGAAAATACTAATGGACACAGTAGACGAAAAATCCCAATTTTCGGGGCCCGACATGAAGAATATTACAAATATCTAAATTCAGGAGAAAATGTCGACCCTGTCAAGCATTACAATCTTGACCATTGACATCCACAAATATCTCCACAGTTGGACAAATTTCAACACTAACTGGCTATTACAGCAGAATCCATTGTGGAAGTATGTTTACAAAAAGGACCTTCTATTCAACTGCACATCCCATGAAGACACAGCAAGTGTAATAACTATTTCTGACGGTATAATTTTGATTACCTCCCTTGTTTCTTCGGGATGAAGAAATATTTTTTCCTAGAGGAGATGTTGGAGGCGCTAGTCAGTGAGCCGACTAGACTGGTGAGCCGACTAGACTAGTGATCCAACTAGAGTAGTGAGCTTACTAGACTAAGTTAGCCGACTAAATCAGAGACTAGGTCGGACTCAAAGGTTGTGTCAGTTGATTGAACTGACAAGTAGTTATTCATAATTGATTTGTAATCATATATAATAGCCTATTGAGATAGATAGGAACTTAGTTCGGTTTTGTATATGTATGAACGCCCATGTGATTCAAGTAAATATAATCTGTTATTCTATCATCATTTCTTGTCTCTTGTCTCTGTATACTTATATGATTCTATATGTGTATTATTGGTAACGTTATGTGATTTGGGTGATTACAACACCCGTTGAAGGTTTTACTCAATATCTTGAAGCTCTTCTTCAACCTCCACATTCCTGACATACATCTCCCTCATTGTTCCTCGTGTCTTGATGGGAGAGGATCCTGTTGTCTGGGAAGATCCTATGTCTGCACAACAACATTGTATGTCTTAGTATCACTCAAAATGTAAAAAAAATGAAATATAACATAAAATAAAAACACATGGAATGGTATTCTTCTTACCTCTATCATCCTACTGATCATCCTCAGAAAATAGGAGATTAGTTTTACCCCTAATTTTTGCTCCTACATAGGTGTAGTCCTTAATCATCGGTAGTTGGCCTCGTGGAAAAATAAAAAAGGCTGCACCATATGTGATGTTGGGCCCTCCACCGCCACCATGTCAGACCATGGACTCAACCCATCTCAATATCCTAGGATCCTCAACATCTAGCCTGTTCAAAGGAACCTACGACGACATAATTGGTACACACTCTAGGAAGAAGGACACCACTACTTCCCTATAGCTAAACTGCTTTATTTCACCCCTCCTACACTTGGTCAATTCATCCTTGAGGCTGACCAAAAACCCCTCACTCCAGTTGAATATGGTGGGATACATACACTCCACCACATACAACATATGTGCACAAGTGGTTTGGTGGGAATCCCTGCTACCTAGTACCTTCTCAATAATGAAGACCACATTCCTCAGAGTTCGGTTTACAATATGTTTTATGGGGATTTTTGCTCCCTGAGACTGAGTCCCAACCACATAGTATTAATATATGATATCATCCACAAGCATATCTCCACCCCTGGGACCTGTAAGTACCATCAGACTTCCCCTCTGAGATATTTCGGTCAGGAAGTAGATGTCCTCGACATCAGTGGTTAATATATGTGTTCCAACCTGAAAATGTTGTTGGTCTGGATTCCACATCCGGATCAAGTACTCCAACAATCATACAAAGGCCCTCATCGCTAGGGACCTCAAGTATTTTTGGATCCTGCATTCTCTTAAGGTTCTCATGGTCATAGGATCATTTATCGTTTTGGTGTCATCAAGATCATGCTCCCGTTCTTTCCAAATCACCAAACTATGTGTCGAAAACCTGTCAAACACCCATGAGACATATGTTAGACTCTATCTCAAGAGGAAAAGTTTAAAAAAAATTCTTGGTTTTTGGGTTTTTGAGAGGCCCTCGCCACGAATGCTCTTTCCCTAGGGGAACAGAGCGACGATGCTATTCCACCTAAGGAATAGAGAACCTTTGGCTCTCTTTCCCCTTTCAAGGGGCACACCGATGCACCTCGCGAAAGGGAGAAGAGTGTTAGGCCGCGTGTGCTCACCCCCTTAGGAAATACACCTCAAAACACCAAAAATCAATCTATAAGAAAAAAATTGGACATGGAAAGAAATAGATGAGTCTTATAGATTACTTGGTCCAGACGGTTCGATTAAAGGAGACTCATAGCTTCCAAACTATCCACCACAAAATCCTCTCCTGAAACACAAGTTTTACCCAAATGCCTATAGGAAAAACACAATGGTGAAAAAACTTTACTATTCCACCATTTGTATGTTATTTTAATTTTTTTATTGAAAATAATTAGTGGAATAATTAAATATTTAAGATTTTTCTTCATGTTTTTCTATAGTTTCCATGGTAAAAATGTTCTAACATCATTTTTTGAGATTCCAGGCTATTATTGGGCTTTTTTTTGCTACAAGTGAGTTTCTTTTTGTATTTTTCACACTCCAGTTTACGTTGAAAAAGTAGCAAGCACTTTTTATACCTTCAGCATCCTCGTTAAACATCAAGTGAAGAGGTATCATGTGTGTGTTTACTGCTTTTTCAAACGTGTTAAAATGGTTTATGAAAAAAGAACCCCTTACAAAGTCAACTTTAAGTTCTTTTTGATACTTTAAAACAAGAAAAGATCGCCAAGCGAGTTTGATGCTTTCATGCTTGTAGAAATATTTGAAAGGTCGTCTAGTCGGTGATAGTTTACCCCTTTCTCAGACCGATTAGACTCATTTACAAAAAATGTACACTCTATTTTATCACAACTATAAGAGTTCTCCTAGGCATTAGTTTGTTCTTTTTCAGGCCTCGAGGACTAAATATATCAAAAATTCCACCCTGGAGTCTTCTTAGTCATTTCATACTCTCTAAACATGAAATGATGACAGAGTTTACCTTCCTCAAACTCATAAAATTAAATGATGTTGAACCCTTTCTAGGAATGAACCCCTCCTTTTACAGGTTCATAAAACGTACGAGAATGGACTCATCACTTGATGAGCTACATCGAGAGTGTGTTACCCTTTTCAATCTCTTTAAAAAGAAAAGAGGTGCTCATTCTTCGTGATAGGGAAATTAAGGGAATGGGGAACACCTTTCATTTGTATTAATGGAGTTTCATATTCCACCCTTGAACATGGCACATGTCTACATTTTCATTTCAAACAGCTAGGTATTCATCTTGTCACCTATTCGATCCACTTTAGTGAGTCATTTAACTCATTTGAGTCAATTCAAAGAATGCATCATCCTTCTTTTGCATTATCTCTGGTGCCTCCCTCGTTAAGTCATTGTTGCCAATTAATTTGTCATGTCATTCAATGTTTAAGGGAAACCTACACTATAGTCTACCTTTACTATTTCCTTACCTTCCTTCAAGTTAGCCACATCTGAATCAGTCCTATGGTTTTTTTTCATCACTTAAAAATTATATGTGTTCCAAGTTTTTTATTGATGATGGAGGAAACATCATGGAACTCTTTCTATGAGTCTATTCTTGTCGACATCAACACATCATCCAGTATTTAGTCTTAGAAAACTTTTAATTTCCTTGAATCCTACATGCCTCAACGGTTGGTTCCCTTGATTTCAACAGTGGGTTTTCATTAGTGGCCTCTGATTGAAAGATTCCTATGAGTGTTCGACTCCAAGTCCTCTATTCACATTCGAAGGAATGTATTGGGATACCTTAGGGATCATTTACATTGGTGATGATCTCCCTTGTGCTTGTTAATGGTATACATAAATGACCGGTAATCAATGGGTTTCTTTAATGTTCGACATCAGGAAATCTATTCACATGGATATAATTGTATCACTTAGGAATGGAATAAAGACCCTGAGTGGTTAGGTATTAACTTTAATATGTTCTTATCCCCAGGTTGTGATGGATTATTGTTTCAAGTCATGACATGGATCCACATTGTATGTTTGGTAGCTATGTTCAGATTTTGGGTCACTATGACATGGACCTACTTTGTATGTTTCATAGCCATGTTTCAATTTGAGTCCTTTTAATCATGGATCTACAGTGTATTATTAGTAGAGATGACATGTTTATTGTACATGGATCCACAGTGTATTGGTCTGCATCCATGTTTGATTCAGATAGTTGGTTGCTAATCCTTTGTCAAGTCTTCAATCACCACTATTTTTCATTTGATACCTGAACCATATCTAGAAAATCGTGTCAACTATCATATTACTCTAGCTTCATACTTTGGGGGGAATTTTTTTACAACCAAAAACAGTCTTGATGCTTGATCCCTTAAAGTTCCCTAGCTAAATAATCTTCTGGGGATTTTGTTGCTCAATCCTAGTCAGTCTGATGCACCTTGCCTCCTGGAACAGAACACCAGAAAATCATGGAACCTCTTTTTCATTAATAGGGTGCAATGATGGCACCTTCCACCTGACCATAAGGAGTGTCGGTGCACCTATCCCATTTGCAAAGAGCGTCAATAGTCCAAAAAGGGTAAAAAATAGAAGATTTGAGAAGTCTCTAGGAGAAATCTCTTGTGGATAATGATCCTAACTACTTGTGATAGGTGGCACTCAACCTTCTATCCCCTAGGGATCATTCCCTACCTTCATGAAAAAATATCTCAATCCCTTTGGGCTTCCTTTGGCCTATAAAATAAACCTACATGGATCATGTGAAGGGGAGAGACCAATATAACACCTTTATGTTGTTGGATTCAAGTCTGGTATAGGAGGAAAAGAGAGAGTGGTTGTGAGTGAGATGTTGCATAGTTTTTAGTGTGTGTGTAATTGAGTCCAATGGTTTTTAAAAGAAAAGATTTAAAATCAAGGCTTTGGTTGTGGATTTCTTTTCTCATTTTTAATACAAACATGTTTCCCTTTCCCATAAATGATTCGTGTTGATATTGATTATTTATTACTAGTTTCCTTGATCATCAGTATAGATGACTGAATTTTCTTGTTGTCTCATTTTTTGCCTTATTTTTTGTGTTCTTTATAGGTACAATCGATTGCATAAGGATCTACAAAAAAGGGATGACCTTCCAAACTCAATGTAAAGAGATATTGGAATTCAAGTAGTTCAGTCATCTAGGGAGAGGATACATCGTCATGTCCTTTTGTTCTATATCTGCCCCATGTAGGCTAGGGGAACTAATAGTATCTGCATCGATTGAAATATTCCCAGTAATAAGGAAGCACCAACTACTTGTTTATGAGAACCAACTCAAAGGAGGCCACAACCCCCTAGCTTTACCAGCTCCAAATAAAAGGAAACACGGACTCCCTAGATTCTCTAGCACCCACTAGAAGGAGGATACAACCCCTTGATCCATAGGCTCCAACATGCATAGGGAAGTACAATCCTCAGTCGTCTCCAACTCATGATAGCTCCACCCTTCCACCCTGGTTCTCCAAAACTAACTGGATGGAATCACTAACTCCCTAAGATCACAGGCACCAACCTTCCCTAGCACCACCCTATCACCCTGATATGAATAAGAGTATCAACTTGTCGTAGTTACTTTCATTTACTATAAATGTGATTATCTCGGTTACTATCCCCATCACTATTATTATATTCACACTGACATTGTCATTTTACTATCACTGTCTCTGTCATTGACTTCACATTTTCATTATATTCACAGTGTCACACTATCACTGTCACTGTCAAAATATTAACCCAGGTCCTATGCATGCCTCAATCTATCCTACAAATCTGCAAGCAACTTCATCCCAGATAGTTTTCAAATATACAACAACACCTTTTTTGCAACACCAAAGAATGTCTTCCACATATTCATAAACAAGGATGGAATGTGCCCTTGAAATATGCAATTAAATATTTCATGAAGAGGACTGAAACATTTAGGAAATATAACCTTCAAGTCTATATCAATTTAGCCATTCAATATGCAATAGAACCTTCAAGAATAGGACAAAATTGGTGCCTCTCAAATTTGTAATCAAACCCTAGAAACAATCATCCATAGACTTCATGTTTTTCTTCTTCAAACACTTAACATCATTATCATATTCAAACCATAGGTAATTCCAACATAGGAACCTTAGATCATGCCAATAATATCACCATAATTAATGCCAACAACATCATAATAATCTATGGAAATAACATCTCCATAACCCATGACAATTACATCACAATAATATATGGCAATAATATCACCATAATTTATGCCAATATCACCATACTTTATGGTAGTAAAATCACCATAATTTATGCCAATAATATCACCTTAATCTATGTCATCACCATAATATATGCCAATAACATCACCATAATCTATACCGTCACCATAATATATGCCAAGAACACCACCACAAACTATGTCAATATCACCATAATATTCATCTTTAAACTATTCAGAAACCATTACTTTCTGAGGTCATATCTCTGAAAACATATCATACCAACATCTGAAACTCATACCACAAGTTATTCAATCTCTTTACTTCACCTCCTCCAAAGGGGAATTGTATGAAGTTTTATATAACAAACGATATAGTGAATATTCCTTACTAACCTTGATAAATCTAATTTCAATATCATTCATAATCCCTAAATTCCCGAGGTAATATCTAAAAAAACGAATAATATCAACATCTAAAACTTGAATTAAAGGTTATTGAATACATTAACCTAATATCCTCTAAGGAGAACTATATTAAGCTTTCTAGAACAAAAGATATAGTGAACATTCCAAGATGACTAGTTTGAACATGATTCAGAAATCCTAACTTCCCAATTTCATATCTCCTAAAATATATATAAATAGCATCTGAAATTTTGTTATGCGTGTACTCATACATCTATCTCTATTCCATAAAAATTTCACAATCTACATAATCCTAGAACAAAATTTAGAGCAAAAATTACAAGATGGTATGGAATACATTTCACAACTGCCTCCACTTCATCTACTCTTGGAAATTTTCTCTTCTAGGGATTAAAATACATACAACTCCATATGGCAAGCTTACTAGCCAAAAAAATGGAAAATAATGAAAACTGGAGCAAATATTGACTAACTAGATAAATGTAAAACCTTTCTAAATGGGAAGCAACAAATAAAGTTAAGTATCATCTGATATGGTAATAGAAGGGGTTACCTTGGGACTAGAGGCCTTATCTTCTTTATTCACCTTGCTTGTTTTCATGGTAGTTACTTATTGATGGAAGATAAACCCAACTTGAGAAAGAGAAATACCTTTCCCATGAA
Source organism: Pseudotsuga menziesii (assembly GCA_001517045.1). Taxonomy (NCBI): domain Eukaryota; kingdom Viridiplantae; phylum Streptophyta; class Pinopsida; order Pinales; family Pinaceae; genus Pseudotsuga; species Pseudotsuga menziesii. The sequence continues at coordinate 203,541 of LPNX010367889.1, forward strand.
CTCACGATCCAACACATTGATTTTATCAATCATTTCCATCTAACCATTGACAATTTTGTGAAGCCAATTTTCCACTCGGTCCATTAGAATTAAGAGAATAAGGTTCTAGTACCCATGCCTGAGCATATCATTGGAACTACCTATGATTGCACATTCCAAAAGAATATTTGTGTTTAAAATGAGAACACGAGTCTTCATGTAGCAAGTGTCCCTGGTGTGGGTGTTTCTAGAGTTGTATTCCATATGTATAAAATCCACAACTAACTCCTCAGTCGTTGAGACTTCGTATTGGACACCAACTCTATTTTCTATGATGTGATTTTTCTCTTGCTTTTGAGGTGAGACCATGTTGCTAAAAGAATCCTTTACTTTTGGATGTCCATCCATTACATGAAGCATATGTGATTGTTTAGGCCTAGTGAGAGTCCTATTCTCAGTTCTCTTTAAGTGAACCATCTAAATCAAAGGATCAGAGCTCAAGGTGACCCATAGGGCATAATCCTTAAATGCTGAGGAGATCCAACTAGATGTTGAGGAGATCCAATGAAGACAATGATTCAACTGAACCAATTTCTTCTCGAATCTATACATCCTTTTCTTGACCCATCGACCATAGGATTGAATACTAAAATTGATCCTGATGGGGAAACTAGAATACATGTTGAACAAATGTAACTTTGCGATGGAGGTGAACCATTTTTTCATGATTTAAATCATAGCCATAGGGGGGAGATCCAACAACCTATACTTTCGGTGGGGGGTATGGGTGGAGCCACAAACTGTAGTAATGAGAGCAATAATAAAATGAAAATCCACCTTCACTTTATTAAGATTCGTATATCATGTTGAGGGGATAAGAATGTATCATGTGGAACACACTGCAAGCGAAAGGAAATCTTCACGGGGATGAAAAATGTAAAATTAAATGGTGTACTTGTTCTCCACTTTTTAGATAATACAAGTTTCATATTTTACTAGTATCCAAGTAATAGTTTTACTTTGTCTGTTGTGCATATGATATTGCTCCTTTGTTTAAAAGGATCCTTTTGTACATTACCTCAAACTGCTTTGAAAAATGCAACACTATAATGCACTAATTGTCTCCATGACTTGTTTTAAATTATTTTATTACACATAATATTCAATATCGATATTATAATTAAGAATGTGTATAATAGTAATCCTCCTAGACCATTTTTTCAAAGATTCTTAGTAGCATGTTCCCTTTGATAAAAGAACGTGTATGTCCAAACCTTACATTGATAATATATAGGAAAATGATAAAATATGCAATTTGAAGAAGAAGAAACATTGTATACAATGAATCTCAACACATTATTCCACACATAATCTAACATACTTATTTATACATCAATAAGACAGATGAAACATTTTGTAGGGATAAGAACCCATAAAATTCTATCCATATGAACATCTATCCCACTCTAAATATTATGCCCCATTTTATCTTATTGTACCTTAATTTTTGCAAGTCCATTGTCTTTTATTTATACTTTCTCTCATATCCATCCTACCCTTGGTGACCATGCCCATATGATGTTATGTACATCGATGATCAATATGTTTTCTGCGTCAACAACCCATTGTTGGTTTTATTTAAACAACTTCTATACAACAAATTGAGGTCCTTTTATGCTCTTTTTGGATTCCGCCATTGCAACTCTACTTTGTAAGACCCAATAATAGCATATGAATCCTGATAAATATCACCAATCACCCTACCCAACCACATTGCACAATCTGGATCTAGTGATTGCACATTTAGCTCTTTAAAACATCTAATCTTGGAATGAATTTATCTCTAGGCTTATTTCATGTAGGTCCAACATAGAAATAATAAAATGTAGGAACATTCTCCTTCAAGTATATATCCATAATTTCATGTGAGTATTTTCTAGGTGCACTGTTATGTATATCTTTTCTTATCGATGGCCAAAATATAGTCATTCACATATCAACACTCTAGAATGGATTGTCCAAAGCTTTATACATAGCCTCCTAATAATTTGACTTGGGTTTCCAAAATTGTTCACCTCCCTTCTCAATCCTTTTCATCTAGAATGAAATATATGTTTCTATTAGCTGGAAATACACATCTCCTACGGACAAGAGCTAGTTACCTAGTCTGAACGGTTTATATCTAGAACAAAACACAAACACAAAATGCTAGACTCTCCCTATATCTAGTTAATCACTTGAATGGAATGCCATGATGCTTCTTTGAAACGTTGTCCTCGCTATCCTTGAAGCTTACTGCAGAAGAACCTGTAAAATATGGAAAACAACAAGAGACACATGATAGGATACAATATAATCAACTATATCTATGCTCATGACCAAGGAATCAAGCAATATATACAAATGAAACAACATATATGGGAAAGAAAAGACATTCTTTATTAATAAATGATTGGAGAGACTACAACCTTCATGCCTTGGTGCTGAGAGTTCCTTCCAATGGCTCCTTGCCTCCAAAGACTCAAGAATGATTTTGATAGAGTTTGGGTATGCAACACAATTCTTCCTCCTTTTGCCCATGAGGGGTGAGCCAGTATTTGAAGCCATGGGAGGATAAGTATGGTTGAGGATCTCATGGGTGAGTGGAGATTAGATCCTAAAAAAGGAGGATCTCAAGCTCCAGCTGGTCCTAAACCATAGGGATAAGGCTCTAAGGAGGTCAACTTCGAGAATCCTCTCAAAGCTTCTCTTTTTTTCCTTCAAAACGCGAGCACCACTCTTCCAATGAAGAAAATAGGCGGTGATAAGGGAGCACCTCTTCTTGCAGTAGGACTAGAATTGGTGGCACCACTATTTTCTCATGTATTAGGAGTGGTTCTGACTCTTTACTTTTGGGGTAATGCTTTCTTTCTATGGGGAAAGAGCGTTACCAGCTCAAAAGAGGGAAAATTGTAAGGGGTTAATTTATTCCTTCATTTCTCTGGGAAAAACTTTGAGGGATTGGAGAAAACAGCGGGATACCTATCTCATAACATGAGGGTGACAATATTTTGGTGTAATAGAGATGCCTCCCAGAGTATAATGGCTAGAGGGAAATGATAGGCAATATACTTTGAAAGAAAAAGGTGTAGTGTCGAGGAAAAGGTCCAAAGGTTGGAACTTCTCAAACATCACCAACTTTCTGTAGCACATTTTGATACGTCTCCCAAATGACTCACAACATGGGTGCTGACCAATACAACATAGATCCATGTGAGATAAAAAAACGTCATGGCTACTAAAATACAGCGTAGATCCATGCGAAGAATACTCAAATTTGGACATAGCTACCAGACATACAATGTAGATCTATGTCATACAGACCAAAATCTGAGCAAAACCACGAACGTACAAATGTGGATCCATGCTAGGACTCATACAAATACTCCATCACAACCTGGGGAAAGCAATGAGTGCTTAACAAATACCCAGGTTATTCGTCTTGTCTTCCACAAAGTACAATTCTATCCATGTGATTATAATGAAATGAAGTTGAACATGGTAGAAACCACTTGATTACCGGTCAATGATGTGAACCGTTAACAAGTGCGAGGGAGATCAGCATTGATGTCAATGATTCCCAAGGTACCCTAGTACAATATCCTAAGTGTTAATAGATGATCCAATGGCGAACACTCAATTGAATATTTCGATCAAAGGTCAATGATGTGAACCTATGTCGAAAGCGAGACAATCTGTCATTAAGGAATACAGATCTCAAGGTAATAAATTGGTTTCTAAGACTAATTCCTAGATGATGAGTTGATGTTGACAAGAATATGTCGGAATATAATAAACCCACTCATAAAATAATTAATCATTATTTTATTAATTTCCTACCCACTAGCTTAGATAGTTGGCATCCACTTGCACCTTAGAGTCAACACTTACCATCTATATCCTAGGAATATTTTATTTCTGATTCTTGGTTGATCTTGACCACTTTATGGCCATCCAAAATTGGTAACTACGCTTTACAGCAGAATCTACTTTGTTCTTCTTTTTTTCTTTATCCTGCTTTTCTATGGATAAGGTAAATCTAGTCAACTAGGAAACTGACATCTTTTGTGGCCAACCCATCCTCCATTATTTTCTCTCCATATTCTAGGATTGGAAAGTCTTTCCTTCACTCATCATCACTCACACATGCTATTGCTAATTCGTGAGGTGCTTGATAGATTGGTAAAGTGCTTTAGTCAACTGTGGGGTTTATCATAGTTAGTAAGCCTGCTTTATGAGCTAGATTGAGTTGTCTTCATGCAAATCCTTTTTTGTTTATAAGGATGTATTACCTATGTAATAATATCAATTACCATTTATTGATCATTCATTCATGTGTGTTCATTAATTCTTCTTCTTCTCTCCTTATGCTAATTCTCTACAATTCTATGTGAGGTTAATTGTGTGCCTAGATCCTTAGCCTATTTATGAAATTCCTTATGCCATCAAGGCTTTAGAATTTATACATGGTATCAGAGCTAAGGTTCTGAAAGTTCAAGTTCTACATGGTATCAGAACTAAGGTTCTCAAATTTTAAGTTCTACATGGTATCAGAGCTGAGGATATCAAAGCTCTACATGATATCAGATCTTTGACAGTTCATTATTTAATCCTACTTTTTCATATTTGCAGGTTTATTTTGCAAGTTCAACTTCGAATGTATTCAAGCATTAGAGGAAATTTGGGGTCTAAAATGGGCCTTATAAGAAAACACGCCAACAATAAATTTTGTGAGTTGGAATTCAAGAACCAATAGAATTTCAATAAAATGAATCAACCATAATGGTTGAATTGACATATTTGTGATAAAAGAAAACTACTTTTTTGTTCGTATTTTCTACATATCTCCCTGTGTTTTTACTCAAATTTCAAGCAGAAGAGCTCATTGGATGTGGAATTTAATTCCACATCCAACAAGTACCCTCACTACATACTTTTAATGGACCCTGCTACCCCAAAAACAAGAAATACCTAAAAAAATGTGATGATGATGTCATCATCCCATTTTTTCAGGTATTTCTTGTTTTTGGGGTAGCAGGGTCCATCAAAAGTATGCAGTATGGGTACTCATTGGATGCGGAATTAAATTCTACATCCAACGATCTCACCCACTCAGAATTTGAGTAAAAACACTAGGAGATATGTCGAAAATACAAACAAAAAAAGTAGTTTTTTTCATTCTTCCTCCAAGATTAATAACTATTATTTTATTATTTTCCTTAGGAGGCCCATTTTAGACCTCAAATTTCCTCTAATGATTGTCATTTCCTCTTATTTATCCATTCACAAGCTATTCAGAGTGGAAATTGAAGATGATTTCATATCTAAAGAGACAAGGTCTCTATGAGATATCTATTGGAGCTGGTGAAGAGTCTTATGAAGAGCCAAGTGACTGGTTGAATGACTGTGATAGAGAAATTGGAGCTATTTGTCTAGCTATCTCTCCATGCATGTGCTACCTTATTGATTCTGTTGATTACCCAAAGGATCTCTGGACAACATTGGATAGAGTTTTGGGAAAGGACAATGAGGATCCTTCTAGATATGTGGAGAGTGCCTCTAGCTCCTCAATGATTTCTCTCTCTCAAGATGTCTCAGCCTCTACAGTCTCTAATGAAGTTGATCATGAAGAAGAAATTTCTCATATAATTCTTGTTGCTACTACTCTCTTTGATTCAAATGCTTCCTCTTTCAATCAAGAAGCAAATATTGAAGAGCCATCTTTTTCTATGTCTCTCGAAGTAGAAGATCTTGATTCATCTTCTTATGATGTTGTTGATGAAAATGAAGTCACTAATGGAGCTGCTATTTCTATTGATGATTCACTCACACATTCAGTGTTCTCTATGTCTTCTATCATGGATTCTGAGATCCATATGCAAGACCTCTCACACTTTGTGCACACCTCTCTTCTTGATGGTGCGCAACCCAGTGACTTCTAGGATGTTTTCTTAGCCAAATCAAGTCCTTCTAGTGTTTTTCCACTTACCATACTTGATCCCATGTGCTTCTACAGCTCCTCCTTTGTTCTTGGCACTCATTCTCAGAGCCTCCTTGAATATTTTGAACATCACTATCTTTCCTCCTCTCATACTTCTACCATAGAGGATTCTTTACCAGTATATTCCCATGAGTCTACTGTTGTGCTTATTTGTGATCTCTTGGATTATTTGGAAGCTAGATCAACCCATGGAGCCCATTCATTCGCACTCTTTGATCCTGTGCCTTCTCTATGTTCCTACAAGATCACTTCCACACATCCTCTCTGTGTAAATGAAGATGGAGACATTATACAATCACTTGGACAGTTATTTCACCTATATGGAGCTTAGTTCATCTCTACTGGTTCAAAGTTCAAGTCATCTCATCATCTTGGAGCTGATTATAAGTCTCAAGATCCTCCAGTATTGCCTTCACATGATTGGATCTTAGTTGTTCTACATGTTCCTAAGGCTGTCCTTGATCCAGGTGAGCATATTTATCTTCTTCCAAAGAATAATATTCCTCCAGACATCAGCATATATTTTAGAGCAGTAGCAACACCAGCAGTTCGGCATTTTTGGTATTGCTTTTCATGTCCTTTCTTGAGGAAGGTTTTTCCCCTTGAGGTTTTGCCTCTTTCCTCATTTCTTTGGACAAGATAAATTGTAAACGGGTGACTATATGTTTATTGTTGGGCCCTATATGCATATATATTTCTGATTAGTTCAGGAATATCATCATAAATTTAGGCTTAAAGGGGGGTGTTTGAATATAATAAACCCACTCATAAAATAATTAATCATTATTTGATTAATTTCCTACCCACTAGCTTTAGATAGTTGGCATCCAATTGCACCCTAGAGTCAACGCTTGCCATCTATATCCTAGGAATGATTTATTTCTGATTCTAGGTTGATCTTGACCACTTTATGGCCATCTAGAATCAGTTCTACGCTTTACAACAGAATTTGATTTATTCTACTTTTTCTGCTTTATCCTACTTTTCTATGGATAAGGTAAAGCTAGTCAACTAGGAAACTGGCAGCTTTTGTTGCCAACCCATCCTCCATTATTTTCTCTCCATATTATAGGATAGCAATTCTTTCCTTCACTCATCATCACTCACACATGATATTGCTAATTCGCGAGGTGCTTGATAGATTGGGAAAGTTCTTTAGTCAACTATGGGGTGTATGAGCTAGTGAGCCTACTTTATGAGCTAGCTTGAGTTGTCTTCATGCAAATCCTTTTTCCTTTAAAAGGATTTATTACCTATATAATAATATCAATTATCATTTATTGATCATTCATTCATGTGTGTTCATTAATTCTTCTTCTTCTCTCCTTATGCTAATTCTCTATAATTCTATGTGAGGTTAATTGTGTGCCTATATACTTAGCTTATTTATGAAATTCCTTATGCCATAAAGGCTTTATAATTTCTACATGGTGTCAGAGCTAAGGCTCTCAAAGTTCAAGTTCTACAGAATAGTCTCGTCGAAGGAGGGCCATTATGAATCCCACATCGACAACACGATGTTGATGTAATTGTAACTTCGGAATGTATTTCACTTGTATTTCTTATCTATTGTAACCCGATGTTTATTGCGGGATTCTATCATGTAATGTAATGCTCTGATGTTTCGATCAGGAGAATCAATAATGTAAACAAGTCATGTCAAGTCATTGTGGGTAACCCTCCTATTGTCTAAGGGTTAAAGTCCCCGCAGTTATGGGGCACTAGGGTTATTAGACTCTCCTAGTAGAGGTCGGCCCTAATAAGGTTTTAGTCATGTTGGGATTACTATAAATAGAGAGCTAGACTCTCTATTTAGCACACAACACAAACACACTCAAGTGTAGAGCATAGTTGAGGAAGAAGAAGACACTGGGACTAGACAAGAAGAAGGTTACTGCTGTCGGGAAAGCATCTTATTGTTTTGTGGTTTTACCTTTTGTGTTGATTCTACCTCTGAGGAAGTTGCAGGGTTTTCTCCATTTATGGTTTCCCTGAGGAAAAACACTGTGTTCATTGTATCTCGTGTTTGATTGTTGTACTTGTTGTTCTCTCAGTTAAAGATCCTAACATAATGCTAGCTTGAATGTTGAAAAAATAACATGGTATTAGAGCTAACCTGAGAAGAAGACACTATGAAACTATGGGAACTAGGGATTCCTACTTTGTGGATCTCTCTCCATATATTTTCAGCAAAATTAAGGTGGAATAACTCTCCTCCTTAGGGCGCATCTTTCTGTCGAAGCAGAATCCAATTCTGAGGTTTTTCAGTTTTGGACCTGACACTACTGCCGGAAATTAGGGCTTTTCACAGAAGAGGGATTTTTTAGTGAGCCCAGGCTTGGATTGATCTCCTCCCAAAAATCGAAGTTAGGGATAAATTTAAATGCATTTGGTTGGACAAAACTCTAAAAAATCAAAACCCTAATTTGCTCCTGAACCAGCTCTGCAGGATTTCAGCTCAAAATTCAGATCCGACATCTTGACCTGGTAAGATCTAAAATATTTTGTATTTCCATTTGAGGTTCTCAGTTAAGATGTCTCATCATACCAAGCTTGTTGAAAATCTTAAGGAAGCTGATAACTTCCGAGTTTGGAAGTATAGGATCTCCCTAGTCCCGGAAGAGAATGAGTTAGACTCCTACATCCATGAGGAGGTTCCAGTTCCAGAGGGAGATGAGGCTAAGGCCTTGCATAAGAAGAAGTTGGTTATGGCAAAGAGAATCATTGTTGATTCTATCAAGGATCATCTCATACCATAGGTGTCCTCCTTAAAAACACCTAAAGCTATGTTTGATGCCCTATCCAAATTGTTTGAAGGGAAGAACATAAACCAAAAGATGACTCTGAGAAACCAACTAAAGAATGTGAAGATTCAGAATGCAGAAACAATACAGTCTTACTTCACAAGAGTTTCTCAGATCAAGGAACAACTAGAAGCAGTTAATGAAGAAGTGGAAAATGCAGAGATTGTGATGACTAGCTTGAATGGCCTCCCTAGGTCATGGGATTCTTTTTTCCAAGGAATCTATGCTAGAAATAAGTTAGTCAAGTTCAGCAGACTATGGGAAGAGTGTTCTCAAGAAGAAGCTCAGATAGAAACTCGAGAAGAAAAGATGGGAAGTGAAGAAAAAGCTCTCATGGTACACTCCAAGTCAACCAAAAGAATATCTCATCACCATAGAGATAAGTCCTATCACAAAAAGGATTTATCTAGAGTCATATGTTATACATGTGATGAAGCATGACATTATGCAAAGAATTGTCCTAAGAAACCAAAGCTAACAAAGAAGAGCAACAAAAGAATACATCATGCTCATGCTGCAAAGGATGATGAACCATCCAAGAAGAGAACCAGATATGAAAGTGAAGATTCTTCAAGCGAGGATGAATATGTTTTGATCTCCACTCTCACAGGAAACATTACTCATGGAAGCAATGATTGGCTCATAGATAGCAGGGCTTCCAACCATATGACAGGATTCAAGGAATCCTTTGTAAGATTGTCAGAACATGAATCACCTCACAAGGTGAAGCTAGGAGATGACTACCAATATCCAATAAAAAGTAGTGGGGAATCTTCCTATAAACTAGACTTTGGAAAGTCTCTAACAATGAAGGAAGTATTGTTTGTGCCAGGACTCAAGAAGAACCTCCTCTCCATATCGACATTAGATGCAAAAGGAATGCAGGTTGCATTCATAGATGGTCAAGTCATCATGTAGCCAAAAGAAAAGACTATTGATGATGCAATAGTGAGTGGTGAACAAGAAGGAGGTTTGTACAAATTAAAGGGTAATCTAGAACAAGCCTTGGTCCATGACACAGTAGAGCCAAGTGAACTTTGGCATAGAAGGCTTGCACATGTGCATTATAGAGAACTACCTATTGCAAGCAAAGATGTTGAAGGTCTTCCAGAAATCCAAGCAAAACATGATGGGGTCTGCAAAGTATGTGTGAAAGGAAAGAATACAAAGAAGACATTTCCAAGCAGTGAAAGCAAAGCAAAAGGAATCTTGGAAATCATCCACTCCGATGTATGCGGTCCTATGTCATCAAACTCACTAAGCAGGTATGCATATTATGTTTCCTTTATTGATGATTTTTCTAGGAAGACATGGGTTTACTTCATGAAGAACAAAGACGAAGTATTCAGCAATTTCAAGGAATTCAAAGCATTGATCGAGAATCACACTGAAAAGAAGATCAAGACTTTTCGATCAGATAATGGTGGAGAATTCACCTCAAATGAATTCAAAGAGCTATGCAAATAATTGAGGATTAAGAGGGAGTTTTCCACTCCTTATAATCCACAATAGAATGGGATTACAAAAAGGAAGAATAGAACTATCATGGAAGCTGCAAGAGCAATGCCTCATGATCAAGACCTTCCTATGCATCTTTGGGCAGAAGCTACCCAAATAGCGGTGTATGTACAGAACCGTACTCCACATAGAGTACTCGAGAACAAGACTCCTGAAGAAGTCTTCTTCAGCAAGAAACCAGAAGTCATCCATCTCAAAATATTCAGCTGTCCAGTGTACATACACATTCCAAAAGAGAAGAGTACTAAATTAGATCCTTTAGGAAAGAAGGGTATATTTGTGGGATACTCTAAAAGCTTGAAGGCTTACAAAATATACTTATCAGGATTCAAGAAGATTGACATCAGCAGGGATGTGACATTTGATGAAGATACAGCTTACAGCAAATCCAGAAAGAAACCTGCTAAAGAAGCAGAAGCACCTAGAGTTCATGATACAACCATGAACGAATAAGATCGAGAATTTGAAGAACCAAAAAGACATGTAGATCCACCTCTGGAGAAGAATCCTCATAAGAGGAAACCTTCTTGGGTACGAGAACTTATCCAAGGTGCGGAAAGATATGGGGCTCCAGAAGAGAATTGCAGAGAAAGAAAGAGGACGAGATCCTGCTCCGGGTATGTAGCTTTACAATGTGATTTCATTGATAAAGAACCTTCTAGTTATGAAGAAGCAGTAGAACGGAAAGAATGGAAGGATGCTATGATCGAAGAATACCAATCGATCATGAAGAATGCTGTTTGGGATGTTGTCCCAAGACCAGAAGGGAAGTCAGTTGTAACTTCCAAATGGATCTACAAAATCAAGCATGCTGCAGACAGTAGCATTGAAAAATATAAGGAAAGATTTGTGGCTCGGGATTTCTCTCAGAAAGAAGGAATAGATTACGAAGAAACCTTTGCACTTGTAGCCATATACACTTCAATCAGATCAGTACTTGCTCTGGATGTAGTAATGAAATGGAAGATACACCAAATCGATGTCAAGACTGCTTTCTTGAATGGTGTAGTGGAAGAGGAAGTGTATGTGGAACAACCACTCGGTTTTGAGACACATGACAGGGAGTCTCATGTGCGCAAATTGAAGAAATACCTATATGGTTTGAAATAGGCACCCAAGACATGGTATGGCATAATTGACAGCTTTCTATCCAATTTGGGCTTTACCAAGAGTAAAGTAGATTCCAACCTGTACTACAAGGTTGAAAATGGAAACCTAGTGATACTTCTACTATATGTAGATGATCTATTTGTGACAGGTATGGATGGGTTGATTGCTGATACGAAGAGAAAGCTTGATGCCGAGTTCGAGATGAAGGACTTGGGTATGATGCATTATTTTCTAGGTATAGAGGTGTCGTAGAGTGCAGATGGAATCTTCCTTGGATAAGGGAAGTATGCAGTAGAGATCTGAAAGAGGTTTGGGATGATGGATTGCAAGGCTATGGACACACCTATGGCATCAAACTTGAAGCTATTGAGTGATGCTTCATCAGAGTCATTTGATGCTACTATGTATCGTTAGATGATTGGGTCCTTGATGTACCTGACAAACAGGATACCAGACATTTGCTTTGCTGTGAACACCTTGATCCAGTTCTTGACAGATCCGAGAAATGTTCACTTGATTGCGGCAAAGCATATTTTGAGGTACCTGAGAGTTACAATTGACTATGGGCTCAAGTATGATGCGAATCAGAATATTAACTTGGAGGGTTATGTTGATTTAGATTGGGTAGGCAGTGCCATCGATAGGAAGAGCACTTCAGGGTGGTGCTTCAGTATGGGATTAGGTGTGATCTCTTAGTTTAGCAGGAAGCAATCCTGTGTGGCACTGAGTACAGCTGAAGCAGAGTATGTCATAGCTTGTTCAGCTAGTTGTGAGGTAGTATGGTTGTAGAAGCTACTATCTAATTTATTTGATCCCCAGATGGATGCTACTTGTATACATTGTGACAACCAGAGTTGTGTGAAGTTGTTAGAGAATCCAGTGTTTCATGACAAGTTGAAGCATATCGAGATCAAGTATCACTATATCAGGGATATGGTGTAGAGCGGAGCAATGAAGCTCCAATATGTTGCGACGAAGGAACAGATAGTTGATGTGTTGATGAAGCCATTGGCTAGGGTGAAGTTTGAGTACTTCAGCGAGAAGCTTGGTGTTCTCCAGATAGAGGTTTCCTCCAAGGGAAAGTGATGAGTCCCATATCCATTCTGACGAGCAGGTCAGATGTAAGGGCTGAGCCATTCTATCATGACTAAAGGATTAAGTTCCTCCCACGTCAGATGTGAGTGTTGGCCATTCTAACTAGTAGGTTAGATGTAAGGGCTCCCGCCATTCTGACGAGTAGGTCAGATGTAAGGGCTGTGCCATTCTGTCATGGCTAAAGGATTAAGTTTCTCCCATGTCAGATGTGAGTGCTGGCCATTCTGACGAGTACGTCAGATGTAAGGGCTATGCCATTCTTTCATGGCTAAAGGATTGAGTTCCTCCCATGTCAGATGTGAGTGCTAGCCATTTTGACGAGTAGGTTAGATGTAAGGGCTACCACCATTTTGATGAGTAGGTCAGATGTAAGGGCTGTGCCATTCTGTCATGGTTAAATGATTAAGTTCCTCACATGTCAGATGTGAGTGCTGGCCATTCTGACGAGTAGGTCAGATGTAAGGGCTACCGCCATTCTGACGAGTAGGTCAGATGTAAGGGCTACCAAAGACCTATGAGGAGGTAGGCATACACCCAGCATGAAAGAAGGCTGGCTCTGTAGAACTTCCTATGATGAGAAGAATCATGAGATAACACATATGATGATGACCATAGGAGATCCAGATCGAGCTATGATCCAGATCTAGTTATGAAGACTCCGAGAGATCCAGATCGAGTCCAGTGATGATCCAGATCCAGTCCAGTGATGATGATCCAGATCGAGTGATGATCCAGATCCAATCCAGTGATGATGATCCAGATCCAGCGATGATGATCCAGATTGAGTGATGATCCAGATCTAGTGATGATGTCCAGTTATGATGATCCAGATCGAGTGATGATCCAGATTCAGTGATGATGATCCAGATCGAGTGATGATCCAGATCTAGAAAAGAAGATGGCATGAAGATAAAGATGAATTGAAGATGAAGATGACTTGGAGATGCAGATGACGATAAGATCCAAAGAAGAAGACCAGTGATGAAAATTGTGTCGAGAGAATATCTTCCTAGTTAAGAGGGAGTGTTGATGTAATTGTAACTTCGGAATGTATTTCACTTCTATTTCTAATCTATTGTAACCCAATGTTTATTCCGGGATATTATCATGTTATGTCATGCCCCAATGTTCCGATTGGGAGAAAAAATAATGTAAACAAGTCATGTCAAGTCATTTGGGGTAACCCTCCTATTGTCTAAGGGTTAAATTCCTCGCAGTTTCGGGGCACTAGGGTTATTAGACTCTCCTAGTAGAGGTTGGCCCTAGTAGGGTTTTAGTCATGCCATGATTAGTATAAATAGAGAGATGGACTCTCTATTTAACACACAACACAAACACACTCTCAAGTGTAGCGCATAGTTGAGGAAGAAGAAGACACTAGGACTAGACAAGAAAAAGGTTACTGTTGTCAGGAGAGCATCTTACTGTTTTGTGGTTTTACCTTTTGTGCTGATTCTATCTCTGAGGAAGTTGAGGGGTTTTCTCCATTTATGGTTTCCCTGAGGAAAAACACTGTGTGCATTTTCTCTCGTGTTTGATTGTTGTACTTGTTGTTCTCTCAGTTAAACATCCTAACATAATGCTAGCTTGAATGTTGAAAAACTAACACACAAAACTCAGAACACAGTTTTGGAATTTTAAGTACGATGTAACCATAGGACTAACTCAAAGTACTGACACAAAGGCTATTGAAATATAGGTGTAAACTCTCAAAATAGTTTCCCTTTTGAACATAAGGCGGCAGGACTGAATACTTGGCAGCATTGACTTGACGAGGCGGAACACAATGCGACAATGGATAATGCATTCTTTGAGAGACTCAAAGGAGTGGCATGACTCATGAAAGTGGATTGACTCGGAAACAAGCTGAATAACCAATTGAAAAAATGAAATGTAGACAAGTGCCATGTTCAAAGGTGACTAACAACTGCCATTATTGCAAAATATTTTTCCTTTCCCTTAATTTCCCCATCATGATTGATGAGTGCCTCTTTCATTTTTACAAGTTGAAAGAGGGTAACAAACACTCATTTTAGCTTATCCGAAGATAAGTCCATTCCCATATATTTCACGAACTTGAGAAAGGAAGTGCATTCCCAAAAAAGGGTCTCTCAGTGTATAGTTTAACGAGTTCAATGAAAGAAAACTCGGTATCATTCATGTTTAGAGAGTCTAAAGGAAGACGAAAGAAAACTCCAAAAGGTCCTTTTTCATATGACTTAGTCTCTAGGGCCTGAAAAAGTATAAAATAATACCTTAGAGAAATCTTCCAGTCATTATTGGCTGTAGTGTTCCTTTTTCATAAATAGTCCATTCGAACCAAAAAAGAGATAACCTACCGTTGGAGAGACGACTCTTCAAATACTTTTACGAGTATTAAGAAGACAAGTACTCGACTATATTTTCACATTTTAAGAGTCCGAAAAGAGCTTAAAGAGGACTTTGTTCAACTTTTTCATGTTTGAACTAGAGCACGAAAAATGAAATGTAAGATCAACACCACCTTACTTTTTTCAACGAGCTCAAAGATCAGTTGAAAGAATGCTCTAATATTGGTTTCATTTTTACGCAAACTAGTAACCAATGGGCAAACTATGCTTAAGAAATCCCATTAACATGATATACAGAGGTTGGAATCTTTCCCCTAGCATGATTGCTAGCGAAGCTTATCCTTAGCATGGTTTCTAGGGGCTCGACATGCCCCCCAAACTTCATTTCATCTAATGATTATTCTTCTATACCCAACCTAAAAACCTGGTTACTAATGTGAAAATGTTCACCAGGGGGGTAGGAAGAACGAGAATTAGGTAGGTGAAAATAAGGTTCAATTTCTAACACTAAAGGGAATACTTGACTCAAGGGAAGGGGATCTGTTTCATTTTTACACAAGCTTAAAACAAAAAGTAAGTATGCTTGGAACATGGATTCATTTTTATGCAACCTTGAAACCAAAATGTAAACTATGCTTAAGGAAACCTACTTCATTTTTTAACGAGCTTGCAATAGAAAATGAACTATGCTCAGGAATGGTTTCATTTTTATGCAAGCTTGAAACCAAAAGGTAAACTATGCATGATGAAATCCATTTCATTTTTTAACGAGCTTGACATAGAATGGGAACTTTGCTCATAGGAATCTGTTTAATTTTTTAACGAGCTTGACACAGAAAGGGAACTATGCTCACGGGTATCTATTTCATTTTTTAATGAGCTTGACATAGAATGGGAACTATGCTCAAAACCTGTTTCATTTTTGAACGAGCTTGACACAGAATGGGACTATGCTCAAAACCTGTTTCATTTTTTAACGAGCTTGACACAGAATAAGAACTATGCTCATAGACCTGCTCTTTCCTAACATGATATCCATAGGTTGGTAGGTTGCCCCCATTTAATAAAAGCTAGCAGCTTAGCTCTATTATGATATCCATATACTAGAGCCATGCCCCCCATTTTACTTAAGATGGGAAGAAGCTAACTAGAAGAAGGGGAAGGAACCACAATAGCATGCGGCACATTCAGGGAAGACTAATTACTAGGAGTAATGCGATGGTTAGGTGTAACAAAAGAAAGATGATCAATGGTCACAATATTCCTATCATGGGGAAAATTCATAACTCTAAAGAGTGTGGACACAACAACCTTCATGGCACAAGCATAATCACGTCCATGGAGCAGATTGAAATCTAAAGGACCTTGGACCACCATAACATCAATACAAACAGTTTTCCCTCCTAATGTAATAGGAAAATAAGGAGGGATCCCTAAAGGTGTAGTAGGTCTTCGATTAAAAGCCAGTATCTAATCGATGGATGGCACATGTTGAGGTGAACCTAAGGCTTGCCAAGTGGTTGAGGATAGAATACTAAAAGAAGCCCCTTTGTCAACAATAGTGCGAAGCATCCGCCTAGAAGTAACATTCACAACTATCTAAAAAGGAACACTCGAATGAAGACGAGACTCTATTAGGTTACTCCATTGAAAATAAATAACCTCATTACCTGGAGAGGGTTCTGTCGAAGTAGAAAAAAATTCCTCTTGTCGAGAACAATCAGAACGAAGCATGAAAACTTCAGCAGGTTTCAGTTCATTCTCTACTGTAAGAGAAGAACAAGATGAAGATTTGGTCAAAGCGACTACTTCATTCTTAAAACTCTCTGATGAAAGAGTGGGATCAGGTGTAGATGACATCAAATCAACCACTCTAACTTCACTCTTAAAATGAAGAATGCGATCAATCATGGATGAATCTGGATTAACCACTTGGAATTCACTCTTAGAAGGAAGAGTGGGATCCACCTCAGATGAAACCAAATCAACCACTTTAACTTAACCCTTCAAAGGAAGAGTGGGATCAACTATGGATGAAACCGAATTGACCACTTCAACTTCACTCTTCAAAGGAAGAGTGGGATCAACTAAGGTTAGAACTAGATCGACCACTTTATCAACCAATGGGATGTCAAGTGACACCTTACGATAACCCGTTGGAAGTCATTGATGAGAAACAACAATATAATCCAACAACTTATAAGCTTCATCCATGTGAGGACAAAGTTAAGTAAAGTGCATGTCCTTACAAACCAAGCAAGGATTTCTAACTTTACCCTTCTGACTCTTAATTATAGAGTCATTGGTTGAGGGGTGATCATCAGCATGATGACAAGAGGCTGATGACATATATTGTCGAGAAACCTTAGACCACTCTTGTAAAATTAGGAAAAAACCATGAAAATCTTTCAGAAGGTGATCACACTTGCAAAGCCTACAAGCTGGGAATTTGGGCTTACACGATCTTGGGGTGTGCAGATCAACACTCTCCGTGCTAGGAGGAGTGATTGGTTGACACTTGGATTTTTGTTTGTTTTTCTTCTTCTTAATCTTCCTTTTCTTCTTCTTCTTATCCACCTAACTACTAGTACTACAACTTTCAACGGGCGAAGAGATACAAACGGGAGAAGACACATCTGGTGAATAAGGATAGGGATCAACATGAGGTTGATTCTCTTGCAATGAAGGATTAGGATCAGAAGCAGCTAGTGTACATGGGATAATTGGACTGGAGAATAACCAAACAGGTAATCCAATCGTCAATCCAGGAAGGCTTAGCGTAGCCATGAGAGGAGGACCAACATCCCCATATGGAGGGAAAACAAAAGATGTGCTTGGTAAAGGAGTCTCTTGGTTGGTAGTCCTAGAATGAGAAGCCATAAATATGTAACAAAACTATCTCTCTCTTCTAAAAAAAAAATCCTAACTATACAAACAACAAGTGCTACTCAAACTAAAGAAGCAAGAAAAATATGTGAGAGGAGTGGAATAAAGGTCTGGAACCTCATGGGACAGGACAAAAGGATAACTCAAATGGTTTGAGGATTCCTAAAAGGGTCTCCCAATATACGCAAGGTATGTGAGAGATCAAATTAGTAGTAGTGTTGTCTAATGCACAATCGTTCAGAAGGGGCCTTCTTATATACAATCGAGTATGTGAAGTACCTTTTGATATACCTCAAGGGTATGTGAAAATCCATTCGATATACCAACAGTACGTGGAAGAACCGCACGAGTCCTAGGTTGTAGTGCAGACAAAATAATGACAGCTCCTATGTTTTACGATGCCCGAACTCGTCACTAACCTATCACACAAATTGCTAAAAATTTTAAACCTAAGCTAGTGCTTCATTTTATTTTGAATGGTTAGGTGAATGCATGAGGTGAGGACATAAAAGTAAAACCATGCAGTATGAAAGTGGAAAATTTTCACTTTCACTTTAAAGGTGTGCCCTACTTAACGAAGGGGGAGAGAGTCAATTCATTTTAAACATAGAATAAATGCCATACAACAAAAAAAAGACACTTGCTTATATGGTCCTATCCTAACTGAAACAAACAAAATCTTCTCTTTTGAACTAAAAAAGAAGTGAGATCTCTAATGAAAAGCAAGAAAAGATAATTACAACTTTTATACAAAATTGTTTAGATTTTCAACTAAAGATAGAATGAACGAATCATAAAATTATACAATAACTTTCATATGGACTTTTCCACAACTTTATGAAAAAAGGAAAAAACATACAAAAATCATGTATAACAAAAGAAGAAAAACTAAAATGAATCTTTTCTTGTTCTATCAAAGAAGACAAAAATCAGAGATCTAATAAAACCAAGTTCTATTCAAATCCAACTATGAAGCTTTAAAACACCAACATCAATAAAAATTCTTGAGAATAACTATGGATTCTTGATTTTTCATTGAGTTTTCAGTTCAAAAATGAATTGCAGAGTTCAAACAACAACTATAACTATCTGAAGCATGCATATCAAATGCCAAAACAAGCATTTAAGAATCAAACAGGAAACGGAGCTAAGAAGAATACCTGGCACCACTTCTACAGGTGTTGAACAAGGAGTCACCAACCTAAGCATTACTTCTTACACGCAACAAAAGAGAGGTGGCACCACTTCTTGTACACAGCAAAAGAGAGGTGGCACTGCTTCTTGTACATAGCAAAAGAGATGTGGCACCACTTCTTGCATATTCACACTAGGGCATTAATAGGTCCAGCACCGCTTCTTGGACATAGAGAAAGGGCGGTGGCACTGCTTCTTTAACATAGAGGAAGATCGGTGACAACTCCAAAACTGCACTTATAAAATAGCTCAAGAGTGGTTCCCACGATCGAGATTTGAAAAATAAAAAAGCAACAGAAAAGGAAGTTACAGACTGAAAAATGAACCCAAACAATCACCAGAAAACCCAGTGAACCAAAATTATTAAGATCTAAAGGCAGATAAAGAAAAAACAATCAAATTCAAAGCAGATCTACAGATCTATGAATGGAAAAGTAGATCTAGAAATTAAAAATGAAGGTGGAGGTTTCAACTTACTGAAGATTTAGAATTCGAAGTAGGTCCCCAGCGGAGTCGCTAATTTTGTTAGCCAGAAATACACACCTCCTGCGGATAAGAGTTGGTTCCCTAGTCTGAATGGTTCATATCTAGAAAAAAACACAAACACGGAATGCTAGACTCTCCCTAGATCTAGTTAATCACTTGAATGGAATTCCATGATGCTTCTATCAAAGTTTGTCCTCACTATCCTTGAAGCTTACTGCAGAAGAACCTGGAAAAGATGAAAAACAATAAGAGAAACATGATAGGATACAATATAATCAACTAGATCTATGCTCATGACCAAGGAATCAAGAAATATATATGAATGAAACATCATATATGGGAAAGAAAAGACATTCTTTATTAATAAATGATTACAGAGACAACAACCTTCATGCCTTGGTGTTGAGAGTTCCTTCCAATGGCTCCTTTCCTCTAACTTCACCTTGCCTCCAAATACTCAAGAATGATTTTGACAGAGTATGGGCATGCAACACAATTCTTCCTCCTTTTTCCCATGGGGGGTGAGCCAGTATTTAAAGGCATGGGAGGAAAGGTATGGTTGAGGATATCATGGGTGAGGTGAAGATTAGATCCTAAAAGGAGGATATCAAGCTCCAGTTGGTCTTAAACCATAGGGATGAGGCTCCAAGGAGGTCAGCTTTGAGAATCCTCTCGAAGCTTATCTTTTTTTCCTTCGAAACTTGAGCATCGTTCTTCTAATGAAGAAAACAGGTGGTGATAAGGGGGAACCACTTCTTGCGGTAGGACTAGAAGCGATGGCACCGCTCTTTGCTCATGTATTAGGAGCGGTTATGGCTCTTTGCTTCTGGGGTAATGATTTTTGTTAATCGGGAAAGAGCGTTACTAGCTCAAAAGAGGGAAAATTGCAAGGGGTTAATTTATTTCTTCATTTATCTAGGAAAAACTTTGAGGGATTGGAGAAAACAACGGGATACCTATCTCATAACATGAGGGTGATGATATTTCGGTGTAACAGAGATTCCCCCAAAAGTATAATGGCTAGAGGGAAATCATAGGCAATATACTTTGAAAGAACAAGGTATAGTGTCAAGGCAAAGGTCCAAAGGTTGGAACTTCTCAAACATCACCAACTTCATGTAGCACTTTTTGATACATGTCCCAAATGACTCACAACATGGCTACCGACCAATACAACGAAAAACCATGTGAGATACAAAAAAGTCATGGCTACTAAAATAAAGCATAGATCCATGCAAAGAAGACTCAAATTTGGACATAGCTACTAGACATACAATGTAGATCTATGTCATACAGATGCAAATCTGAGCACAGCCATGAACATACAAATGTGGATCCATGCTAGGACTCATACAAAACTCCATCACAACCTGGGGAAGGCAATGAGCGCTTAACAAATACCTAGGGTCTTCATCTCGTCTTCCACAAAGTACGATTCTATCCATGTGATTACAATGATTTGAAGTCGAACATGGTAGAAACCACTTTATTACCAGTCAATGATGTGAACCATTAACAAGTGCGAGGGAGATCACCATTGATGCCAATGATTCCCAAGGTACCCTAGTACAATCTCCTAAGTATGAATAGATGATCCGATGCCGAACACTCAGCCAAATATTTTTATCAAAGGTCAATTATTTGAACCTATGTCGAAAGCGAGATAATCTGTCATTAAGGCATATAGATCTCAAGTTACTAAATTTGTTTCTAAGACTAATTCCTGGATGATGAGCTGATGTCAATAGGAATAGTCTCGTCGAAGGAGGGCCATGATGAATTCCACATCAACGGCATGAAACTCAGAACACAGTTCTGGAATTTTAAGTAGGATGTAACCATAGGAATGACTCAAAGTACTGACACAAAGGATGTTTAATTGCAGGTGTAAAATCTCAAAATAGTTTCCCTTTTGAACTTAAGGCAACACGACCAAAGACTTGGAAGCATTGACTTGACAAGGCGGAACACAATGCAACAATGGACAATGCATTCTTTGAGAGACTCAAAGGAGTGGCATGACTCATGAAAGTGGATCGACACAGAAACAAACTGAATACCCAATTGGCCGAATGAAATGCAGACAAGTGTCATTTTCAAAGGTGACTAACAACTACCATTATTGTAAAATGTTTTCCCTTTCCAAAACCTTCCCCATCATGATTGATGAGTTCCTCTTTTCATTTTTACGAGTTCAAAGAGGCTAATAAACACTCGTTTTAGCTCATTTGAAGATAATTCCATTCCCATATATTTCATGAACCTGAGAAAGCAGGGATTCGTTCCCCAAAAAGGGTCTCTCAGTGTATAGTTTAACGAGTCCAATGAAAGCAAACTCGGTATCGTTCATGTTTAGAGAGTCTGAACAAAGACGAAAAAAAACTCCTAAAGGTCCTTTTTCGTATGATTTAGTCTCTAGGGCCTGAAAAAGTATAAAATAATACCTTAGAGAACTCTTCCAGTCATGATTGGCTGGAGTGTTCCTTTTTCGTAAATAGTCCATCCGAACCAAAAAAGAGATAACCTATCGTCGGAGAGACGAATCTTCAAATACTTTTACGAGTATGAAGAAGACAAGTACTCAACTATCTTTCCACATTTTAAGAGCTCGGAAAATATCTTAAAGATGACTCTATTAACCTTTTTCATGTTTGAACCAGAGCATGAAAAATGAAAAGTAAGCCGAAAACCATCTTACTATTTTTAACGAGCTCGAAGATCAATTGAAAGAATGCTTGAATATTGGTTTCATTTTTACATAAGCTCAAAACCAATGGGTAAACTATGCTTCAAAAATCCCATTAACATGATATACAAAGGTTGGAATCTTTCCCCTAGCATGATTGCTAGCGAAGCTTACCCTTAGCATGGTTGCTAGGGGCTCGACATTCCCCCCAAGCTTTTTTTCGTCTGATGATTCTCCTTCCATACCCAATCTAAAAACATGGTTACTAATGCGAAAATGTTCACCAGGGGGTAGGAAGGACGAGAATTAGGCAGGTGAAAAGAAGGTTCAAGTTCTAACACTAAAGGGAAAACTTGACTCAAGGGAGGGGGGTCTGTTTCATTTTTACACAAGCTTGAAATAGAAAGTAACTATGCTTGGAACATGGTTTCATTTTTATGCAAGCTTGAAACCAAAAGGTAAACTATGCTTAAGGAAACCTACTTCATTTTTTAACGAGTTTGCAATAGAAAATGAACTATGCTCGGTAATGGTTTCATTTTTATGCAAGCTTGAAACCAAAAGGTAAACTATGCCTTAGGAGATCCATTTCATTTTTAACAAGCTTGACATAGAATGGGAACTTTTCTCATAGGAATCTATTTCATTTTTTAACGATCTTGACACAGAAATGGAACTATGCTCACGGGTATCTATTTCATTTTTTAACGAGCTTGACATATAATGGGAACTATGCTCAAAACCTGTTTCATTTTTTAACGATCTTGACATAGAATGGGAACTATGCTCAAAACCTGTTTCATTTTTTAACAAGCTTGACATAGAATAAGAACTATGCTCAAGGACCTGCTCTTTCCCAACATGATATCAAAAGGTTGGTAGGTTGCCCCCATTTCATAAAATTTAGCATCTTATCTCTATTATGATGTCCATAGACTAGAACCATGCCCCCCATTTAACCTAAGATGGGAAGAATCTAGCTAGAAGAAGGGGAAGGAACCACAAGAACATGCGGCAAATTCAGGGAAGTTTGATTACTAGGAGTAATACAATGGTCAGGTGTAACAAAAGAAAGTTGATCAATGGTCACAATCTTCCCATCATGGGAAAATTCATAACTCTAAAGAGTGTGGACACAACAACCTTCATCGCATAAACATAATCATGTCCAAGAACAGATTGAAATCTAAAGGACCTTATACCACCATAACATAAATACAAATAGTTTTCCCTCCTAATATAATAGGAAAATGAGGAAGGATCCCTAAAGGTACAGTAGATCTTCGATTAAAAGTCAGTATCTGATCGGTGGATGGCACAAGCTGAGGTGAACCTAAAGCTTGCCAAGTATTTGAGGATAGAATATTAACAGAATCCCCTTCGTCAACAATAGTGTGAAGCATTCACCTAGCAGTAACATTCACAACTATCTGCAAAGGAACACTCAAATGAAGATGACACTCTGTTAGGTTACTCCATTCAAAAAAAATAACCTCATTACTTGGAGAGGGTTCTGTCGAAATAGCCAAAATTTCCTCTTGTCGAGAACAATCAGAACGAAGCATGAAAACTTCAGCAGGTTTCAGTTCATTCTCTACTATAAGAGAAGAACAAGATGAAGATTTGGTCAAAGCGACTACTTCAGTCTTAACACTCTCTGATGAAAGAGTGGGATTGGGTGGAGATGACATCGACTCAACCACTTTAACTTCCCTCTTCAAAGGAAGAATGGGATCAATCACGGATGAATCCAGATTAACCACTTGGAATTCACTCTTAGAAGGAAGAGTGGGATCGACCTAGGATGAAACTGAATCAACCACTTTAACTTCACCCTTAAAAGGAAGAGTGGGATCAACTACAGATGAGACTGAATTGGCCACTTCAACTTCACTCTTCAAAAAAAGAGTGGGATCCACTGAGGTTAGAACTAGATCGACCACTTTATCAACCAATGGGATGTCAAGTGACAACTTACAATAACCTGTAGGAAGCCGTTCACGAGAAAAATTAATATCTTCCCACAACTTAGAAGCTTCATCCATGTGAGGACAAAGGTAAGTAAATTGCATGTCCTTACAAAGTAAGCAAGGATTTCTGACTTTACCCTTCCGACTCTTAACCACAGAGTCACTGGTTGAGGGGGGATCATCAGCATGATGACCAGAGGCTGATGACATATATTGTCAGAAAACCTTAGACCACTCTTCTAAAACTAGGACCAAACCATGACAATATTTCAGAAGGTGATCACCCTTGAAAAGCCTACAAGGGAATTTGGGCTTACCCAATCTTGGGGTGTGCAGATCAACACTCTCCGCACTGGGAGGAGTGATTGTTTGATACTTAGTTTTTTGTTTGTTTTTCTTCTTCTTCTTATCCACCTCACTACTAGTACTACAACTTTCAACAGGCGAAGAGGGAGAAACAGGAGAAGACACACCTGGTGAAGAAGGAAATGGATCAACATGAGGTTGATGCTCTTATGATGAAGGATTAGGATCAAAAGAAACTGGTGTACATGGGATAACTGGACTGGAGAATAACCAAACAGGTAATCCAATAATCAATCTAGGAAGGCTTAACATAGCCATGAGAGGAGGACCAACATCCCCATATCATTAGAGGAAATTTGGGCTCTAAAATGGGCCTTATAAGAAAACGTGCCAACAATAAATTTTGTGAGTTGGAATTCAAGAACCAATAGAATTTCAATAAAATGAGTCAACCATAATGGTTGAATTGACATATTTGTCATAAAAGAAAACTACTTTTTTTGTTCGTATTTTTTACATATCTTCCTGTGTTTTTCCTCAAATTTCAAGTGGGAGAGCTCATTGGATGTGGAATTTAATTCTACATCCAACGAGTACCCAGACTACATACTTTTTATGGACCCCTCTACCCCAAAAATAAGAAACACCTGGAAAAAATGTGATGATGACATCATCATCACATTTTTTATGGTATTTCTTGTTTTTGGGGTAGCAGGGCCCGTCAAAAGTATGCAGTGTGGGTACTCATTGGATGTAGAATTAAATTCTACATCCAACAAGCTCTCCCACTCAAAATTTGAGTAAAAACACGAGGAGATATGTTGAAAATACGAACACAAAAAGTAGTTTTTTTCATTCTTCCTCCAAAATTAATAACTATTATTTTATTATTTTCCTTAGGAGGCCCATTTTAGACCTCAAATTTCCTCTAATGGGAGGGACAAAAAAAGATTTGCTTGGTAAAGGAGTCTCTTGGTTGGTAGTCTTGGAAGGTGAAGCCATAACTATGTAACAAAACTATCTCTCTCTTCTAAAAAAAAATCCTAACTATATAGACAACAACCACTACTCAAACTAAAGAAGTAAGAAAAATATGTGAGAGGAGTGGATTAAACGTCTGGAACCTCATGGGACAGGCCAAAAGGATAACTCAAATGGTTTGAATATTCCTAAAAGGGTCTCTCGATATACCCAAGGTATGTGGGAGCTCAAATCGGTAGTAGTGTTGTCTAATGCACAATTGTTCACAAGGGGCCTTCCTATATACAATCGAGTACATGAAGTACCTTTCGATATACCTCAAGGGTATGTGAAAGGTCACTTGATATACTGATGGTATGTGGAATAACCACACGAGTCCCAGGTTGTAGTGCAGAAAAATTAATGACAGCTCCTACGTTTTACGACGCCCAAACACGTCACTAACCTATCACACAAATTGCTAAAAAATTTAAAACTAAGCTAGTGCTTAATTTTATCTTGAATGGTTAGGTGAATGCATGAGGTGAGGACATAAAAGTAAAACCATGCAATATGATAGTGCAAAATTTTCACTTTCACTTTAAAGGTATGCCCTACTTAAGGAAGGGAGAGAGAGTCAATTTATTTGAAACATAGAAAAAATCCCATACAAAAATAAAAGACACTTGCTTATATGGTCCTTTCCTAATTGAAACAAACAAAATCTTCTCTTTTTAACTGAAAAAGAAGTGAGATCTCTAATGAAAAGTAAGAAAAGATAATTACAAATTTTATACAAAAGTGTTCCAATTTTCAACTAAAGATAGAATGAACTAATCATAAAATTATGCAATAACTTTCATATGGACTTTTCCACAACTTTATGAAAAAAGGAAAAAGCATACAAAAATCATGTATAACAAAAGAAGAAAAATTGAAATGAATCTTTTCTTGTTGTATCAAAGAAGAGAAATCAGATATTTAATAAAACCAAGTTCTATTCAAATCCAACTATGAAGCTTTAAAAAACAAACATCAATCAAAATTCTTGAGAATAACTATGGATTCTTGATTTTTCATTGAGTTTTTAGTTCAAAAATGAATTGCAGAGTTCAAATAGCAACTGCAACTATCTGAAGCGTGCATCTCAAATACCAAAATAAGA
Organism: Pseudotsuga menziesii; assembly: GCA_001517045.1. Lineage (NCBI taxonomy): Eukaryota > Viridiplantae > Streptophyta > Pinopsida > Pinales > Pinaceae > Pseudotsuga > Pseudotsuga menziesii. Next base: position 230,070 of record LPNX010367889.1, read on the forward strand.
ATTTAAGAATCAAACACCAAACAGGGATAAGAAGAATACCCAGCACCGCTTCTACAGGTGTTGAACAAGGAGTTAGAAGCTTGAGCACCACTTCTTGCACACAACAAAAGAGAGGTGGCACCATTTCTTGCACATAGCAAAAGAGAGGTGGCACCATTACTTGCACATAGCAAAAGAGAGGTGGCATGTCACGTCCCCATCCCTCAACCGGCGAAGAGGACGCGACGAACACATCAACAAATCAACCGGGAAAAATGCCCCATGAACATAAACAGAATTCAAATGCTGAAATCAAGCATACACAGATTCATTTATCTTCAATCATACAGCAGAAGCAACACAAACACATTCCAGCATTCGAACATCAATATAAATTACAGAGATGCAGTAAACAGCAGTACTTATCTTTTGATGAAGAATTCACCCGCAACCAGCTACGTCACTGCAACTTTCCACCCAACCATAGGCCAGCTTGCTCATCAATCTCTCAGCAACGCTGCCACCCCCTAGCTAGGCATGATTCCTCCGGAATAAGGGTTAATTGCAGGCTTATACATAGCCAAGGGGACATAAACGACAAACCAAAACCGCTGGGTTTCACAGGCTTCCAACAGACAAGCCAAGCCAGCACAGCCCAAGGTTCAACCACTACATACCAGCAGCCAAACAATCCCTTCACAGCTCTGTGAAGAAGCCATAAACAACAGGGGACAACCCCAAACAATGGAGGAGCACAGCTCAAGTCCAAGGGACAACCCAGAGTTGGTTTTGGCCCTAACGTGGCCAAACAACTCAACCACAACATCCCATACCAGGGAAACAACAGCAACAGCCCAATTTCAAAGTAAAAACAATGGAAACTATGCACAGTCCCAGAACAGGGAGACCCAGCCAACACATTGGGAATCAACAGTGACCCAAAACGAATTTGAGCTCCCCAGCCCACAAAACGTGGGTGAAATCAACAGCCCCAAACAAAACAGTGAGCACGGCTCTCACATGGATAGAACACCCCAACCAATCTGTGCGTGAGGAAAAACTTGCACCAACAGCAAAATACACCAGGAAAACATACCCGACCTCTGCATGCAAATACCAGCCTGCGCGTGAGGGGAAATGGCCTCCTCTATGCACGCGAATCAACAAGCCATCGGGGGGGATGAACAGACCATCAACCTCTGCGTGAGGATGAACAGACCAGCCGTGAGAGAAACCTGTGCGTGAGGGTGAGCCAACAGACCAAAAATCGGGGTGAGATTGAACAGACCAAGGAAGAGTGCGTGAGGGAGAAGAATGGGCAGACGTTGGTGGAGTGTGGATGTGGGTATGGAGCTAACAGCCCTGCCACCCCACTCCCAAAGGAAATAACTGCCCTCAACCACTCAGCCATATCTCCTCAACCACCAGCTGAAGCATTAAAGAGGTTGACAAACAACAAAGGTGGCAAAACAACAAGGCAATAAAACATGGGTTTTTCCCCCATAACCAAGGTTTGACATCCCCACCCCTTATCCTTCGGAACCATGCCATTTTCATTCAACGTTGCACTGCCGTAGCTGGTTGTGGTTTATTTTAATTGATGTGCAGGTTTACATGATGCCGAATTAAAATGTGCCGGATATCACGACATACCATCGGCAATTATCCCCATTGCCGAACATACACAACCAAATTGATGGTGGGGCTTTTGCCTTGAGCTCCTCACCACGATTAATTACAATATATACATCATGCAAACGGGGTCAAAACCGGGGACGTGACATTCCCCTCCCCCTTGGAATAACACCGTCCTCGGTGTTCCATTACATATATACAATACATATACAATTGCACATCAAAATTTCAAAATTGCAGATCTATACCACCTTCAATCATCTACTTTGAACGTTCACAACCAAGCCTCTTGGCTTCCATGGACTTTTCCTGCTGGTTCTCAGCTTCTTGCTGATCCCGAAGTCTAGGAACTTTGCGGCTATTGCCCTCATCATGTTCCCTCATCAGACAGT
>LPNX010367889.1:234853-264801 GCA_001517045.1 Pseudotsuga menziesii
ATAGTCATATCATTCATGCAATTAACCGAAGGTTTAGATACTCTTACTTCACAAGCGTATCATTCATGCAATTAACCGAAGGTTTAGATACTCTTACTTCACAAGCGTATCATTCATACCACCCTGCTCTTCAATAGAGCATTTCTGGCAGCCAATTGATCATGACTATCCTGCATTCATAGCAACCTTCGAAACAATTCCAGAATTATCATTAATTCACCGTTTTAGTCATTAGTTAGTCTGCATACCACATGCGTTCATCTCAATGCATTCATGCCATACATCACAACATTGCACCTACACTTATGCAATCAGTCATTCACACCCTTCATAGGCATACATTCAATGCATAACAACAAGATTCATAAAATCTTCTTAATGCATGTCCATTCAACGCTACCTTGCATTGATTCAGGAATACTATGCATTCAATCATACCATGGCCTAACCATGACTACCTCATATAGGATGCATTACTATAATCAATGTCATCAACATATATAGGCATGATACTTTTCTACATTCCAACATTCACATGGTATGAGGTCTCTTACCTGGACCAATCCATGGAATTTGCCATAAGCAAACTCTTACCTGCATGGGTCATACTTACACCCTTGACATGACCAATTTGGTTGGTCCTTGTAGGAGATTGCAGAACTTGCTCACCAACTTTTGTTATGGACTCGTTGCCTTATCCCCTCTCCATAGGGTTGCTGGTCTCATTCGTCAGCATCAGCATCAGCAACATATTCATCCAAGTCCATGTCATCGTTGGTTTGTCCACCAATGCCAACATCAAAACAATGATTATCATTAGTGGTTCATACAGAACATATAATTCTCAATATTCTTACCAACATGCAATATCCTATGCATGCAATGCATATCCTCATGCATTTCAAGCATAAACTCAAGAAATGAAGTTATAATCAGCAAGATAGGGTCTAATGAAAACTTCCCTTTCAAATCCCTCATCTTCTGATGGAATTCCTTTTCCACATAGCAGTTGATTGACTTCATAGTCCCTGCTGCCCTTGGGCATGCAACTGTCCAGATTTGTCCATTTGACAACAGTGGCCATAATTATCACTTTGCTGCTCCATGCTTAGATTCTAGTCACTTATCCCCGTTCCTTGCTGGATAAGCTTTCCAACGCCTATTCACACGCGTCATTCCGATTCCGGATGTGAAAACCACACCACTTCCAAGAATGAAGACTTTCACTAATCTCGGCACTTTCATTACACTACTGCAAAGTAGAATTTTCACATTCTTCTAATGATCTCAGAATCATTTTGGCAGCTGCATTTTGGAATCCCCTTTTGTCCTTGTGAAAATCCCTCTGATTCGAACTCCTACCCAAAACATTGGATTTTCCTTCTCACAAGAACGACTGTCTCAAGGGACGACGGGGATGCCCAAAATTTCACTGAGAAACAGTTGAAATCGGCTCCTGGAACCATTGTTCCTTCCACAGAATCGGCTCTCTAACCAATCTCGCAGCCACTGAATCGGCTCCCACTTCGATCTCCCAGCCGCAACGTCGGCTCCTTTCCCATTCCTTCCTCCGCCGAACCGGCTCCCTGACCTTTCTGTCTTCCGCCGAATCGGCTCCCCGGAAGCTTCTACCTTCCGCAACGGCGGCTCTCCGGGTGTTCCAACCCTTCCGCAACTGCGGCTCCCCGGAAGCTTCTACCTTCCGCAATGGTGGCCGTCGGCAGCCTTTCCAATCGGAAGCCCAAGCGATTCGCCATCCGCAACGGCGAGCGGGAGACTTTACCCATCCTTCCACAACGGCGAACTCCCACTTCGCCAACTCTTCCGATCGGCGCTTCCAACAACTTGAATGTCGAACGTCGGCGGAATCTCGGATCGGACACGGGATTGTTTAGCCATCCGCAACGGCGGATAGAAGACTTTACCCATCCTTCCGCAATGGCGAAAGTTTACTTCCTCCAACGGCCCGACCGTCCCATACTTAGCCGAATTTTTGAACTTTCTTTTCGTGTGTCGGCTGTCGGAACACTCTCTGCATCGGAAGCCTTATTGCTTCTTCACCCGCAACGGCGGAGCACGAACCTTTTTCTCTTCCGGTTGGCCGCCCGCTCACTTAGCCAAATTTCGAATTTTCCGCGGCGTCGACGATCGGACAGATATTCAAATTCTCCGCGGCGTCGGCGATCAGGTAAATCTTGGTTCGGAAGCGGGATCGCTCCGCCGCCTGCAACGGTCGGAGGTTAACTCTGAGAACTCGTCCGCAACGGTCGGACGGGAAACTTCAGCCACTCGTCCGCAACGTCGGACGTAGATCACTTCGCCGCCCGCAACGGTCGAACGTGAAACTTCATCCCTTCGTCCGCAACGGCGGACGTTAACTTTGCCAGTCCCTCCGCAACGGCGGGTAGGAACTTCTCCAGTTCATCCAACCGCTCACACTTAGGCGATTTTCTGAATTTGTCTGCTCACTGCTGTTCTGCTGAACAGAGAAGGTAATTCTACCTTCTGTCCCTGCATATTCGTGGCCCAAAGAGGCCCATTGTTGCAACCATGGCGCTCGGATACCATATTGTCACGTCCCCATCCCTCAACCGGCGAAGAGGACGCGACGAACACATCAACAAATCAACCGGGCAAAATGCCCCATGAACATAAACAGAATTCAAATGCTGAAATCAAGCATACACAGATGCATTTATCTTCAATCATACAGTGGAAGCAACACAAACACATTCTAGCATTCGAACATCAATATAAATTATAGAGATGCAGTAAACAGTAGTACTTATCTTTTGATGAAGAATTCACCCGCAACCAGCTACGTCGCTGCAACGTTCCACCCAACCATAGGCCAGCTTGCTCATCAATCTCTCAGCAACGCTGCCACCCCCGAGCTGGGCATGATTCCTACGGAATAAGGGTTAATTGCAGGCTTATACATAGCCAAGGGGACATAAACGACAAACCAAAACTGCTGGGTTTCACAGGCTTCCAACAGACAAGCCAAGCCAGCACAGCCCAAGGTTCAACCACTGCATACCGGTAGCCAAACAATCCCTTCACAGCTCTGTGAAGAAGTCATAAACAACAGGGGACAACCCCAAACAATGGAGGAGCACAGCTCAAGTCCAAGGGACAACCCAGAGTTGGTTTTGGCCCTAACGTGGCCAAAACAACTCAACCACAACATCCCATACCAGGGAAACAACAGCAACAGCCCAATTTCAAAGTAAAAACAATGGAAATTATGCACAGTCCCAGAACAGGGAGACCCAGCCAACACATTGGGAATCAACAGTGACCCAAAACGAATTTGAGCTCCCCATCCCACAAAACGTGGGTGAAATCAATAGCCCCAAACAAAACAGTGAGCACGGCTCTCACATGGATAGAACACCTTCACCAATCTGTGCGTGAGGAAAAACTTGCACCAACAGCAAAATACACCAGGAAAACATACCCGACCTCTGCGTGCAAATACCAGCCTGCGCGTGAGGGGAAACGGCCTCCTCTATGCACGCGAATCAACAAGCCATCGGGGGGGATGAACAGACCATCAACCTCTGCGTGAGGATGAACAGACCAGCCATGAGAGAAACCTGTGCGTGAGGGTGAGCCAACAGACCAAAAATCGGGGTGAGATTGAACAGACCAAGGAAGAGTGCATGAGGGTGAAGAATGGGCAGACGTGGGTGGAGTGTGGATGTGGCTATGGAGCTGACAGCCCTGCCACCCCACTCCCAAAGGCAATAACTGCCCTCAACCACTCAGCCATATCTCCTCAACCACCAGCCGAAGCATTAAAGAGGTTGACAAACAACAAAGGTGGCAAAACAACAAGGCAATAAAACATGGGTTTTTCCCCCATAACCAAGGTTTGACATCCCCACCCCTTATCCTTTGGAACCATGCCCTTTTCATTCAACATTGCACTGCTGTAGCTGGTTGTGGTTTATTTTAATTGATGTGCGGGTTTACATGATGCCGAATTAAAATGTGCCGGATAGCACGACATACCATCGGCAATTATCCCCATTGCCGAACATACACAACCAAATTGATGGTGGGGCTTTTTCCTTTAGCTCCTCACCACGATTAATTACAATATATACATCATGCAAACGGGGTCAAAACCGGGGACGTGACAGCACCACTTCTTGTACACAACAAAAGAGAGGTGGCACCACTTCCTGAAAATTCACACTACCAAGGCGTTACAAGGTCCAACACCTCTTCTTGGACATAGAAAAAGGGAGGCGGCCACCGCTTCTTTAACACAGAGGAAGAGCGGTGACAAAGCTAGAACCACACTTATAACACAGCTCAAGAGCGGTGCCTGAGATGGAGATTTGAAAAATAAAAAAGCAACAGAAAAGGAAGTTACAGACTGAAAACCCAGTGAACCACAAATATGAAGATCCAAAGGCAGACAGAGGCAAAACAATCAAATTCAAAGTATATCTACAGATCTATGAATGGAAAAGTAGATATAGAAATTGAAAATGAAGGTAGAGGTTTCAAGCTACCAAAGATTCAGAATTCAAAGTAGATACTCAACGAAGTCACCAATTTTGTTAGCCAGAAATACACAGCTCCTGCGAACAAGAGTTGGTTCCCTAGTCTGAATGGTTCAGATCTAGAACAAAACACAAACACAGAATGCTAGAATCTCCCTAGATCTGGTTAATCACTTGAATGGAATTCCATGATGCTTCTCTCAAAGGTTGTCCTCACTATCCTTGAAGCTTACTACAGAATAACCTGTAAAATATGGAAAACAACAAGAGAAACATGATAGGATACAATATAATCAACTAGATCTATGCTCATGACCAAGGAATCAAGCAATATATACAAATGAAATAGCATATATGGGAAAGAGAAGACATTCTTTATTAATAAATTATTGGAGAGACTTTGAACCTTCATTCCTTGGTGTTGAGAGTTCCTTCCAATGGCTCCTTTCCTCCAAAGACTCAAGAATGATTTTGACAGAGTTTGGGTATGCAACACAATTCTTCCTCCTTTTTCCCATGGGGGGTGAGCCAGTATTTAAAGGCATGGGAGAATAGGTATGGTTGAGGATCTCATTGGTGAGGTAGAGATTAGATCCTAAAAAGGAGGATCTCGATCTCTAGCTGGTCCTAAATCATAGGGATGAGGCTCCAAGGAGGTCAGCTTCGAGAATCCTCCCAAAGCTTCTCTTTTTTCCCTTCAAAACTCAAGCACCGCTCTTCCAATGAAGCAAACAGGCGGTGATAAGGGGGCACCATTTTTTGTAGTAGGACTAGAAGCGGTGGCACTGCTCTTTTCTCATGTATTATCAGTGGTTCTATCTATTTGCTTCTGGGGTAACGATTTTTTTCAATGGGGAAAGAGCGTTACCAGCTCAAAAGAGGGAAAATTTCAAGGGGCTAATTTATTCCTTCATTTCTGTAGGAAAAACTTTGAGGGATTGGAGCAAACAAGGGGATACCTATCTCATAACATGAGGGTGACGAGATTTTTGTGTAACAGTTTCTATTCCTTTTTTTATTTCATCCATGTCTAAAGGTCTTTTTATTTCTAGATTTAATAACCTAGGTTTACCCACTAGTAACTTTGCACTACCATTCAACAATGAATTCCACATATGAATAGGAGATGACCACTTTTCATACTGAAGTGATTCCCTACATTGCATTACTGGAATTTTATCTATGATCTAAAATCTAAAACCTAACATTTTTGTATCGGTGATCTTCGAACTTTTGACCAAAAGTTGGAGTTTCAAAATTTATCAATTAGATAAGGGACATAGAAATTGTGACCTTCACATGTTCTATAAGTATTCATAATCTCTAATAGTGAAAATATATCCTTGCGCATTAGCTTTGTTAATAACCTCCCATAATTTCCATCTATGTCTTCATGGATTTTCTCAACTGGGAGGAATTAAACTTCAACAATCTCAAACACTCTCCTTGTTGTTAAAAGGGGTAAAAATGAAAAGACAAAGAATTTATTGTTATCACTTGAATAATTATCAATTTGAAACAATAATATTTGTGGTGGTGTTTTATTTGGCATGCATATATTTGTATCATAAATACATATATCATGTTGCATAAAATCTTGTTTGTATGTCACACACTTTTCATATGACTCTAATTGCAATAGAGAATCATGCAATTGCTGATTGGATGTTCTACTTTTGTTAAGCAATTCTCCATATGTATCAACCTTTGGTTCTTCAATACTCCTTAAGCATTTATCCAAGGATGTCACCATGAAATTTGGTCCCATCTCTAAAAATGAGAGACTAAAATGACCAAATCCCCCGGTATTGTGCCAATGCATCAACATAGAATTCTTTGACTTATCCCTTTTTTCATAAACAATACTAAGATAATAGTTTGGATTTTTATGTGAAGTTAATATGTGAGAATAATACACTTGTAAATCAATTGCAATATATTTATTATGGTTGTATTGATTTCCTCACAACCTTTTCACCTCAGATGGACTAATGGTCCCCTTTATCTTATCTTGTATTGTAATGCACTCATTACAACTTGCAAACAAGTTTTTTTCCAAAATTGCAACATCTAGAAATTGTTCTCTCATAATTTACTTTGCTAAAGGAGGATTGTTATATTGGATGCAAACCAATATGTAATATTTCTTCATTTCCCATTTTTTATAGTAAACCATGGGACATATTAGGTGGCAATAATTTTAAGTTTGTTCTTGTTCCATCTTCACTAATTAATCATGTAATATATGGAGATTTATCTGAATTTTCCATGGAATTTATACCAAGCATTTGGATAGAGATCTATTGTGTCCAATCTCATTGTAAATAAACTTCTTTTCTTATCTCCTTCTTTTGAAAAAGGCGCATTTGATGCCATAGAATTTAAAACATACCCTATTCTTGAATTTACATTCATACGATGAAATTTATTCACACAATCAACTATCAATTGAAGGGAAATATTGATATACAAAAAATTGAACAACAAAGTTCAGTGCCAATTTTTGCGAAGAATGTAGCTTCATCAATTCCAAATCCATAAGTTGATATTAACTTTATTTTAGAAATTATAGTTCCATATTGAAACTTTACAAAATTGTATGGTCTTATTGTATTAACTTTGACATCTATAAAATTACAATTGGAATTACTTAGAAGCGCCATTTGTAAAAAACAATATTCGACAATATTTCAAAACTTGACCGTGTATTCTTTTGTGTTTGTTTTGGTATGATAACAAGAGGAACATAATTAAGATCAAGAAAATGGTATTAATGCCATCTTACTAGAGAACCTTTAAATAAACCATAATCCTCACAATTTCATAAGACTTTCTAAATTAAAATATCAAACTCACTACAATCTAGTGGTTTAAATTGTAATATATCTACTTCAAGAACTCTTCACACTATTCCATGGGAAATATAATTTAGATTTAAAAACATTTATTTATCAAATTAACCTTCTCTCCAAAAAACTTGAAATTGTGATTTTTACTTGATATTTTCCCTGTAGCTTCAAACCTATTGTTGTTTTCAATAGACAATAGTGTACTTGTATTAAAATATTTAATTTTTATAATTGGACATAGTACAAGACTTCCACTACTTAAACTTGAAGAGAAGGCCATACAAGAAACACCACTTAATCCACCAGAACAATAAAGGAAAAATCACCCCAAAATATTCCTCCATTAAATATTTCTTATTGGCATTTGTTACGAAAACTATGGAAATGTAATCCTTGCATTTTTTAAATTTATGTGACAACTGAACTTTTCTCATGATAAAAGAAGACTATCACCAATTAGAATAATATTATCTATGCTCCTAAATTGACAATTTTTATATAATTCACCTCATTTTGTTGAATATAATATCCAATGTAGTTAACAATATTAGATGTATGCCATTAAATATAACCACCAATTTCCTCTGACAATGTATTTGCACCCATTGATGAATAGGGAAATTTTAGATCTCCACTTAAAAAATAAGTAATGTTTATAGTGGTACATCCATTATGAATGTTGATATTATGAAAGATATTTCTTTCTAGAAAAGTATCCCATTGTAAACTTTTAATCTATTGAACTAGTAGGTCCACCCATTGTTGAGAACCCAAATTCATTTTAGAGGACATTTCTGAAAAACTAACTAACAAGAACACAATTAAAACACATATAATTCTACAAAAAATCTAATTAATTTAAAAAGAGAATAATATTCTTCGTGAAATATTATCAATATCAATGTTCTTTTTTGTGTTAAAACAGTCTCTTAGTTAAATGTTCTTTTTCAATGTGGGATTTAATCTCAAATTTGTCCCATGTGGTGGATATCTATGAAAAAGATTGATAAGGGTGGAAAATATTTCTCATTTTTAAATGTGTCCTCATCCAAGGTCCTTTGGAAAGGAATACATAAAAAAACAACACCCTCTAATTCATTGATACTTCCCATGTGATGGTTATTTATGAGGATATGAACAGAAGGAGCACCCATCTTATCAAAAGGAATCCAATATGGCAGTTCCCCAAAAGGTCCCCATAAAAAGGAGGCACCTCTTACTACTCATAGGTTCCTCTCATTCTCTAGGAGACAATCAATGTGAGAATAAAAAATAAATCTTTCCTAAAAGGAAAAGATGTGATCATATAAAGAGTTATTAATCCTTACTCAAACATGATACATGTGGTTCCTCACTACAAAGAGAATGTTCAGAAATCTAGTAACCACTCCATCTTGAATATGTACTACGTCATTGTTTTTTGAGAAGGAATTGATATAAAAAGGAGTGATGTTCCTTGATAAAGGAATCCAATATGGTGGTTCCTCAAAAGGGATCCATGAGGAAATCATGTACCTATCTCTCCTTGAAAGTCTTCTATTGTTTTTCACTGGAAGGCGATCAATGTGGTGATGAAAAATCCAATCCTTAATATAAGGATCCCATGTTTTTGATAAAAATATATCATATCCTTAAGGATTGACCAATCCTCACTTAAACAAATATTTTTGATAATGTATCAATAAAACAAAGAGAGTATGTTCCTTCCTAAAGGGGTTGAATACAATGGATCCCCAAAAATTATCCATAAGATAAGGAGGTACCTCTCTCTCATTAGTGTGCCCCCTATTTTCTGATTTGGGAAGTGATCAATATGAGAATGTGTGAAGAATACTCTCTCAAAGGGTCCCATAAACATGTTTACTGAAAAAAGGTTAGATCAGATAAAGAGCTACCAATCCTTACTAAAATGTATCGAATGTGGCAGTTTTATATGAAAATATCCATCAAATAAGATGTAATTGTTCCTTCTGAAAGGTGTACTTTACTATTGTTTTGTGGTAATGGATTAATAAATAAAGAGCAATAGTTCCTTCTTGAAGAGGAAAAATATGGTGGTTCCCCAAAAAAGGTCCATGAGAGAAGGAGGTATCTTTCCTTGATCAAAGTTTCCTTTGTTTTGTTATGTAGAAAGTGATCAATATGAGAATGTGAGAAGAATCCTTTCTTAACAGGTCCTATATGGAAATTCATTTCAAAAAGGTTAGATCGTATAAGGAGTGACCAATTCTTAATCATACAAGTCACATGTGGTCCACAACCCCAAGGTAGGTCTCTTTAAGGAACAAGTGATCGTTCCTTACTAAGAGAGTTTCTTGGAATAGAAATATTAGTAACATTTATAATTATAATATATTAGTAACATCTCGATCTATTAGTTTCTTTATATCTGTGAATTATGAATTCTCTTGGAAGGGATTAGGAAAGGACAATATGTACTTTGCTATTGGTTTTTTTATAATGAATCAATGATAAAGGAGTGATCGTTCCTTCCTGTTGAAATATGATGGTTACCCAAAATAAATTCATCAGAGAAGGAAGTACCTCTCCCTCATCAGAGTGTCATTTGTTTTATTCTTCGGAAAGCAATTAATATGAGAACGAATGAAGAGTCCTTTCTAAAAGGGTGCATACTAATATGAATGTTCATTGAAAAATGTTAAATCGTATAAGGAGTGATCAATTCCTAATAATACAATAAACATGTTATCCACAACCCCAATATGGGTCTCTTTGAGGAAGGAGAAACCATTTCTTCCTAAAAGGGTTGCTCGGACTATAAATCTTGGAAACATTTATAATTATAATATATTAGTAACATATCTGTCTATAAATTTATTTCTATCAGTGAATTATGAGTTCTCTTGGAAGGGATCAAGAAAGGATGGGCTCTCTTTCTCCGACCAATACCATCTTTCCTCAAAGGGGCAGACCCTCTTTCTATGATTGTTTCCTTCACCAAACTCCTATATGATTTACTATATTCCTCGAAATCGGAATTAGACCTACTTCGGGAAAGAGCAATGGATCTTTCTCCATACAATCTACTTTTATCACCCCAAAATAGACCCCCTTAGGAAAGAGTTATTTCTCTTTCTCTGAGTTATCCCCTCTATGTAAACTCCAATGTATTCTTAGTTGAACAAGGAGGGGATAAAATAATATGGAAACAATAAAATATATTTTTTTTTAAATAGACTTGTAAAAAGGTTGTGATTCTTCATCCGAATGTGGGAGATTAGTAAATATAGAGTAAAATGCACAGATGGACCAAATGAATCATCAAGGTCCACAAGATCCAATCATCACCATTTTCATGCATGAAATTAGGCACAGGATAAAAAGGTTGTGAGTATGTGAATGGACCCGACCTTCTTTAATATTGGGGGCCTTTAATCCTGTCCATTTACACCGAAATAATTGCTTGGGATATAAAAATGAGGTGGATCACATGGATGAATAATATCTTTCGAGAAAATCTCCAGCATCTCATCCTGCCCATTCAGGCTGAAATACATGCATTGGATACAATAAGAAGGTGGCCCACATGGATGGATAAGATCTGTTGAGCAACTCTCAACAATCCCATCCTAGCCATTTGTGCTAATAAATGTATACACGAAATAGATAGAAAACCCACAATGCAAATGACTTAGATTATATCATAACCCTTTTCAACCCACCATCATGACCATCCATGGTGGTGGTGATTGCACTTTCCTTCTAGAAATCCCCTCCCATTCCAATGCTGAATATTAACATTACCCGTATCAAAAAATGATCTTTCCCATTCGCACTAATGGAACTTCTCTGTCGCCAAGATAGATTCTCAAAGATACATTCATTGTAAACCTATAGATGTTGTTGTAGATAATATCAGAACTTGCATATTCCTCCATCTTTTTGGTAGAAATCAAATCTTAAAGTAGAAAATGTACCCACTGCGTTTTATTTTCCAATCACAGAAAGGATCTTACATACCTATAATCTAGAAAATCTAGCGACACCATTGAAATCGCCCATTAATGAGGTGTTAGTGCTTCCAGGGAGAATATTTAATGGCTCTTATTATACAAATATCTTTAAGTGCATCCATAGGATCCTTTTTCATAGAGCATGCTATTTATATTTATTTTTTCCTCCTGATGCTAAAAATGAGTTTCTCATGAACCTTAAAGTTCTAGTTCCAAATTTCCATCACTTTGCAAGAAAAGATACCCATGGGAATAATGTCTTTGTTGGAGAAAAAATTAGAGCATAAAGAGAACGAACGCACCCAATGGAAGTCAATACTTCTTGAAAACTTAAGGAAACTTGTTTTCAAAATGGAGTACCTAACAAACAAGATTAAGGTTGGCCTCAATGTTCAAGGGGAGAAGCTTGATAAAGCTAGGTAGAAAATGCATGAATTAAGAAAGAATATAACAATATTAGAAGGGGAAATAAATGATTGGTGGGATAGCCATGAAGAAGCATTAACATAAGACAAAATGTAAAAACATTGTCCTTGTCCAATAAAAAATGTGGGCCAAAGTGCTTAAATATTTTCCCAAAATACAATTCCAACGTCATTTATTTTTGGAATTCAATTCAATTTATCAAGAGGTCAACAAATATTTGGAAAATAATCAAGAGGTTATACAAGTTAGATTTCAAACTGCTAAGATAGAAAATACAATTGTCAACTAACTAACTCCAGATAAATTAAACATTTTGGGTATCCATGATAGAACATGATCCCATATAAATATTGGGAGTAGTATAAGTAAATTCAATAGTCTGGAGATCATAAAGGGAAAATGAAAGAATCCACTGAATTAATTCCTCCCTTTTTAGAATAGTTAAGCACATGGTTAAGAGTGGTCTCCCACACCCATGTGATATAAATATTAAGCTATATTTAGCTACAACGAACATCCATATTATACAAAGTTTAGTTTATGGGATCATCTTCATGGATTTAATTCCACCATACCTACCTTCAAGGGGTCTTATGAGAGAATAACTCTAGTTTTCATGGTTTTCAGCTTCAGGCGAAAGTTATATTTGCGTTTTGAATTTCACTTTCCTGTAAAAAGAAAATTTTTAGAGAATTTTGTTAGATTTCTATTCATTATTTTTTTCAATTATTTTATTGATATTTGATATGTCAATTTCGAACATGTTTTACAGTATGTTCTTATAAAATGAAAGGACTAATAAATAGTCATGTTTTTTTAGTCGAGTGAACTCATTGTTAAACTTGTGTTTAAAAACAAATTCTAGAATGTATTACTACATGACTATAATTTGGTATCCAATGGATCAATATACTAATAATTATAATTTTTTGAATTAGATCAATGCAGAAAATTTGTCGAATTTCAAGATGTTTATTGTGAGTGGAAATTTATCTCAATTTTCACAAAAACTAAAAAAAATATAAGCATACCCTTTTGAAGTAGACACTAAAATGAAGTGCCCTATATTTCTTTCAATTTTTTTATTGTGTATATTTGAAGTTATGGAATTTTCATTTCACTACATTTTGAAAGAAATGAACCCAAAATGGACACATGTTAACAAAAAAAATAATTAAAACTATCAAAACTCACATAAACACAAAAAAATATATACCTATGGAAAGTAGATTCAATGACGAAACTAATTGTAGCATTTCCAATAGTCACTTTACAATACTTGATATCAGTTTTACCATCTGAAATTAGATAAACCTCAAAACATTTTAGTTTTCAATATTAATAGTTTTTAGACTGAACAATAGTTCAATCAAACTCCTGTTTAATTTTTCAACCAAATGATTTTTTCAATAACTGACCATTGGATTTAATCGAGAAAAAATCCATTGGATTTAATAAATTTTTCATATTGTTCGAACAAATAATAGTTCTGCCAAACTATTGCTCGACTGAAAAAATTGTATAATACGAATTTTGTGATGTGATTCTCATTGAATAGACACCCATCTTTGTGAATTCACCCAAAGAGGAAAACCAAATAGCAGCATAAAGGGTTTGTTTGAGAGCCACAGTAAAACAAGGAAGTCTCACACAAGCAGTATCAAGATTCACCCCTCTTATAAAATATAAATTTGCACCCCAACAAGGGTTATCAAGCATTATTTGGAGATGGAATCTCTAGAAAATTCTGAGATCATATTTTGTCAAGACTAGGAAGGTTGTGTATAGTCAAATTTCTCCATGAGATTCAAATATCAAGTTTATTTCATCCTATTACAATATCCCTAATGAGATAAAAAGAACAAAGAAATTTACCAGCATTGACTTAAAAAAATCATGGAAAATATCTTGTCCTGATTAAATTAATCAATAAATGTATTATATTTCCCACCTCATATTTGTATATGGTATTATTCTATTTGACATGGGATTAATATGTGAGGAAGATAACTTGGGATAAAATTCAAAAAATGAATTTGGAGGGAACTAGATGGTGTTATTTGTGTCGAGACTGTTATGAAACCAATGCACACCTATTATGTGAATGCCCCCTCTCTGGTCAAGTTTGGACATATGTGCATACTTCATTTAAATTGAAAAAAATATGGAATAAAGGAAATATCTTGGAGAAATTCCAAAAGTGGTTTGTGAGAAGAGACCTAAAGAAATTCAAATTCATTTTGTATCTTGTACTATGGAGGATATATACATCTAGATATGAAATAATTTCATAGGATAGGTAGGTTCATATGTTTCAATTGGTAGAAAAA
Source organism: Pseudotsuga menziesii (assembly GCA_001517045.1). Classification (NCBI taxonomy): domain Eukaryota; kingdom Viridiplantae; phylum Streptophyta; class Pinopsida; order Pinales; family Pinaceae; genus Pseudotsuga; species Pseudotsuga menziesii. Next base: position 248,950 of record LPNX010367889.1, read on the forward strand.
GTAATATCTCTATTTCCTTACTTCGAGGCTACCCCAAAATCTCCATAAGGAAACCATCCCTCCGCAAATAAATAATACCTCCTCTTTAGGGTTCTTTATGTCCATAGGGCCAATCATAATGAGGAAGTGAATTTTGGAGCTAGTTATGTCCATATATTTGATGATAATTATTCTGCCACCCTTTAATATATCCCCTCAAGTACTATGTGAAGTAAACTATTTTACTATTTTTAAGCATTTCAATAAAGAAGGTGAATTTGTTCCAAAAAGATCCATCACCCTCAAGGTGATTGATAAGGAATCTGGTTGGGGTTATTTTAACGAGGCAACTCAAGGAGCTCCTTTAATGGGGGATCAAGGGAATCTGATATTTTTCATATCCACACTGGTTTAAATTCCAGGGAGTGAAATTGTGTTAAATACATTATTTAGGACATGTCATAATGGAAGAAGAAATATTTGTAGACCCTAAGAAAATAAAAAATATTATAGATTGGCATACACCTGAAAATTATTGTTGACATAAGAATATATATGGGTCTTGCCGGTTATTAACAAATATTTATAGAAGGCTTCTCTAAACTAGCTTACTCAATAAAATATTCTCCAAATAAAAGGCACCAAATTTATTTGGTCAGCTAAATGTGAGGAAAGCTTCCAAATATTGAAACAATTGCTTACAACAGCTCCTGTATTGAAGATTCCATATCTATTTAAGATTTTTTAGTATGTATCAGTGGGAGTAAACAAGGCATGGGTGGGGACTTATTATTAAATAGGAATGTAGTATGTTACAAGAATAGGATGTTGTTGGGCCTAGAAATGGCCCCTTTTTAACCATCCTTATTCACCTCTTTTTGCCCTATCCTACCCCATTGAGTATGACAAATAGATGTTTTTTCCTCACTCTGCTCTTCAAGCCACCAAGGTATGATTGGTTATTGTCTTATTTTATTAATACTTATGATTGTGGTAATTAAGGATTTATATCTCTCAATATGCTAACATATGATGGTTTATAAATGTATTTTGAGATATAGAGACTGCAGGTATAGCAGGCTGAACATGCTACGAAAAGGATGGGCATTCATCGCTCAAGATGATCACCATCCATCCTACCATTGCCCAAGGAATGCGGTCCTAGTATATTATTCTAGGAAAAGCTGTACAAAGATAGCTGCAATAGAATCCGACAAATTTGGAGGTCAACAGTGCGCTTCTACTTGTGTATAGCTGTGATCTAAGGATATCATTATTTTTGGGTCAATTAACAGTTTCTCTATATTTCCTATCTTTCATCCTGCCACGGTTGTAGCTGCTGTTGTAATTTAAGGCACCTCAAGATCAGAGATTTTCATGGCTGCCCAATAATAGGGATAGGATGTTATGATTTACATTGTATAAATATGGAGAACTGTTCTAAGCCAGGGGTTAAGAACCCGTAACCAATTCATTGTATTAGCTGTGACTAAGAGTTGTGTAATTGATCTGCCTTTTTAATACAAGGAGTAACTACTTCAGATCTAAGGGTTTTAACGTGCATTATATCCAGCATCTCTGTGTGAAGGATGGGCCCTCCTTCCCACAGGGATTGCTGAGTTAAATTACGCATTTTAATTATTCTGTCATGTGATGTTATGTTAATTTTATTTCTTCATAGGAAGTTGTAACAGTTGTGGATTTACAGTGTGTTATTAATTGCATCTCTTGGAAATCTGTAGTGGCATGGTGTGACAGTCGACTGAGTAGGTAATTATTCCTTATGAAAAATGCGTGGTAGCTATAACAGCTCTATTCATCCTTAGATCTTTTAGTTGTTGTTTCCTTGAATCCTTGCAGTTTGTTCTTTGCTTTAATGGTTGCATAATTTCATTCCTATACTTTGAATTCATAGGATAGTTGAAATCAATTTTTGTACTCTGAATTCCTAGACTGGCACTCAATTCATGTCTTTTTGGATTTCTAGAATAATCAGATTAATATAGTTGGGTTAATCATTAGATGATTTGGTAAACAGGATCTCATTTTCTGCAAGAGTAATCTAGATGTGATTTCATGAGCCTTTCAATTTCTAGATCAAAAATAGCAAAAGGTAATTGTGATTGTATTCTTTAGAAGGTAAACTAGATTAAGTGGATTCTTGGGATGAGCATAGCTGAACAGAGAATAGGATTGTTCGTTTACAGCAATTTAGTGTTTAAGCATATATTGTGCATGTTATCCTTGAAATACAATACTTCCATGGGTTGACAATAAATATTGCACACTCTGTATGTGAGCTATAATTAACTTGCATATTGGGTGCCCAACATGTTGGCGTCATTGCCGGGGAGGATAAATATTAAACACTATCATAGTTGCATCTTGTAATTGTTTCTATTTGGACTCTTTTAGTTTTTCATTGGAATGATTTGGGTTGTATGAATATAAGAAGGGTAAAGCGTGATCATCTTACAACTCCCAAAACCCCACAAAATACTAACAGTGTAGGTGATCGAGGTTGTGGTCGAGGTCCACAATTGGGCAAAAGAACATTCATTGACGATTTGGTTGACAAAATTGATTCTTCTACCAGGGCTCGCTATCAGGAAATACCTATCAGAATGTCATGCCGATCCTGGGGTGCCAGCGTCAGGATCCACAGTGGAAAACAAATGAGCAGCTGCAACATCCTCAAATACCCCGACAGAGGAGGACAAAGTTAGTACAGTAGGATCTACTGATCGAGGTCCAATCTATCATATTAACGGAAAGGTTGTAACTAAATAGGAGTGGACACAATTCCATCAAAAATTTGTTGATCAGTGGAAGGAAGAAGAGAAGAAAAAAGAGGAGAAAACAGAAGAAGGAATGAGTAACAAAGACGAATCTGAAGAGGAAAAGGAAATGGGAGAAAACCATCATCATGAAGATCATTCCATGTATAAAGGGACAGTGGCTACACTTCAGTTCCCAATTCAATAGTCGGAAGGGACAGCCCCTATGAAAAATATATCGCCATCGGTGTTACCTCGCTTTCATGGAAAAGCGGCAGAGGATCCAGATGAATTTCTTTTAGAGTTTGATATCCTCTGTCGCAGCTATGACTACATCACCGATGCACAAAATATGAAGCTCTTCCCTGCCACTCTAAAGGACAATGCATTACACTGGTTCATGACCCTAGGAGGTGGAACTGTTACTAATTGGGATAGGATGAATTAGGTGCTCCTAGAGAAATATCAGGAATATTGCAACACCAAGGACAAGAGATAAGAATTATTTAAAATGGTGCAGAAGGAGGACAAAAGTCTGGAAGATTTTATAGAGAGGATTTTATACAATGTGCAAAGAGCTGGACAGACGAACATGGGGTTAGATGTCCTCAAGATAATCCTGCTTCGTGGGATTAGGGATGATTTCCTAGATATGTTAAACATGTTAGGAAAGGGGGATATCTCCAAGGATTCTTTCGAGAAAATTGTGGAATTATGTAAAAGGTACTCCAGGGGATCTTCTAGGAATAACAGGCGGGACAAACGGGATAAGCTAGAACGTGATGTTTTCAACAGAACTCAAAAGTCATCTAATGGAGGAGCCACCCGTGCAGAGATAGGAAAAATCCTTGAAAATTTGAAAACAGAAATGATGAGCTCTATCTCCTCGAAAATTGACGTCCTGAGGGAAAAGCAAACATAGGCAGTAGAGGATCTCACACTAGGTGTGTTCTGTCCTCGATGTAGAAAGAATCACCCTCTGAAGGAGTGCCCGCTCAACAAGGTAGAAGTGTGTTAGCTATGTGAGCTAAACCACGACACAAAAGAATGCCCGTCACTTCCCCAAGTGAAGGCTGTTCTGCAGGCATCAACTCTAGAGGTGGAACTGGCCGACTTCATTGCACAAAAGAAGCCTTGGTAGCCTCGAAACCAAGGTATGACTCCAGACTTGTTTCCATTTTTGAATAACATGAATAATTGGAATAATATGCAGAACATGAATACACAATTCCCTTCATCTTATTATCAATGGAACCCCTCTCAACCTTCAATGAAAAATTATAACTCCTGGAATCCCTGGGTTCATCCATCACAGCCACCACACCAACCAACTTCTTACTCTCCTGGATGGAGGAATTTCCATCCAGGGAACCAGTTTCGTCAACAACCTCCACATCAATAGCAACCATACCATCCTCAATATCCTCAATATCCTCATCAGCAGTTGTAGAACAATGCTGCCCCTAATATGTCGATACGACCTCAGCTACCTACTCAACCTAATCCTAACCCAAATAATAAAATATTCCATCAATTTGAGATTGTCAACATGCCTGCCTACTCCCTTTATCTTGTGCCTTGTAATGATATTCGCTTACGATTAGGAAAGGTAGTAGAGCCTGTAATCATTAAAGATGTTCCATCCCTTGTACATGATGAAGAGGTGAATCCACAGCATCTATCTAATACAACCCCCATCATTGAATATGTTGAACATCCCACTAATGGGTCGGATGAAACACAGAACGATATATCTAGTGACACACAGCCTACCCAGTTGATTAGGCAACCACCGTACCCCAAGAGATTAATGCTACCAAAGGTAGTGGGACAACCTCAGTTTAACCTCTTAGGAGAGTTAAAGAATATTTATGTTAAAATTCCCCTCCTTCAAGATCTTCAAGATGTACCTATCTATGTAGAACTGTTTGGAATATGTGCACAAGGAAACCAAAAAGGAAGCCCAGAGATCCTCCCACTATTCATGTCATAGGGAAATTATCTACATTAATAATGGGAAAAACCCTTCTGGCCAAATATGACAATCCTAGGAATCCCACTGTCACTATGTAGATTGGGCATACACAGATACCCAACGTACTGGTAGATATAAGAGCAGCGATTAATGTCATGACAATTGAAACTATAAGAAAACTTGGGCTTACTAATCTTAGACCCCCACCATTTTAGAACTGGCAAATAGATCCACCATTAAACCTGAAGGAATTTTGGATGATCTCATCATCTCATTTGATTCTTGGGAGTACCCTGCTGACTTCTTGGTTTTACAACCTAAGTCGCAGCTAGGAGGACACCCACTGATCCTGGGAAGGCCTTAGTTAGCCATAGTTGATGCTTGCATTAGCTGTCAATTGGGGTATATGACCATATCAGATGGTACCGAGACAAAGAACCTCACTCTCTATCCTCCAGCTCGGTCGAGCCTAGAAGCTGAAACTTCTTTATGGATGGAGCCAGAGGAAGAAGAGGGCATTCAACCATTATTAACTATAGGGAGGGCCTTAACCTTTAAGGATGAAACTGAAGATGATGAAATTAATAATTTCATCAGTGAACCCACTTCGATCAATAAAGAAGTTTATCAAATCCTAAACATTACTCTAGGTGAGGAAGAATAAGAAAATCTCACAGAAGAAGCACTAGTTAGTGACACGCATATAATCCTAGTATTGAAAAATTCGAAAAGTATTCCCATCGAGGTAGAGTCTGGAAAAACCATGAATATTAACCCCAACCTCTCCTTAGATGAACATAAGAACCTAATCAGTCTCTTAAAAGAACACAAGGGGGCATTTTCCTGGGAGTATACAGACATGAGGGGTATTCCCTCTAACATATGCACCCATCATATTTATATTAAAAGTGACTCCAGGCTTGCGTGCTAGCCTCAAGGACAAATGAACCCCAATCTTAGGGACATAGTGAAGGAATAAATTCAGAAACTCTTGGAAGTAGGATTTATATATCCTATTTCAGACATCGAGTGGGTGTCCTTGCTCATAATTGTACCCAAGAAAAATGGTAAATGGAGAGTCTGCGTGGACTATAGGGAGCTGAACAAAGCAACACAAAAACACCATTTTCCCTTGCCTTTTATCGATAAAGTACTCGACACCTTATCAGGGAAGAATTTCTTCTCCTTCTTGGATGGGTTTAGTGGGTACAATCAAATTTAGATTGCTCCTAAACACCAAGATAAAACTAGCTTCACTTGTCCCTGGGGAACGTTTGCTTACAGAGTGCTTCCCTTTGGTTTATGTAATGCACCAGCAACATTTCAAAGAGTTGTGATCGGCATATTTTCAGAATTAGTTAATGATAGTATGGAAATTTTTATGGATGATTTTACAGCTTATGGCAAGGATTTTGAGGAAGCACTGGAAAATTTGAAAAAGGTTTTAAATCGCTGTGAACAAACCCAGCTCTCTTTAAGCACTAAAAAGTGCCATATGATGATGAGTGAGGGAGTAGTATTGGGGCATTTCATCTCTGTTGATGGCATTCAGGTGGATCCCTCAAAAATCAAGGTAATAAAAAATATACCTACTCCTGCAACTCAAAAAGAAGTGTGAAGTTTCTTAGGACATGCTCGATATTACCGAAGATTTATAGAAAAATTTTCCAAACTTGCCTCTCCTTTGTTTTCACTATTAATGAAGGCTGTGAAATTTGTTTGGAATGAAGCATGCCAGACAACGTTTGTTAAGCTTAAGGAGAAGCTATCCACAGCTCCTATCTTAAGAGGACCCAATTGGACCCTACCCTTCCACATTTCTTCAGATGCTTCTGATACTGCTATTGGAGCAGTTTTAGGACAGTAGGATGGTTAAGTACGGCTAAGTTAGAGGGATGGTCAAGTACAAGTTTCTGAATCCATCTCAGCTAACTTAGTGGATTAGTAAAAACTTAGCCCCTACTGAACTTAATTACACTATCACCGAGAAGGAGTTCTTAGCTATTGTTTACTCCATTAACAAATTTCGACATTATATTACTGGTTATCCTACATTTGCGCACACTGACCACTCTTCTAGTAAATGTCTAATGAATAAACCTGTTACTAATGCCAGAGTGACTAGATGGCTCTTATTATTACAAAAAAATAATATTACCATCATAGATAAACCTGGAAAAGAAAATGTTGTCGCTGATTTCTTATCTCGTTTCAATAACAGTGATGATAATTTGCCTGTTGAGGACTCTTTTCTAGATGAACACTTATTTTCAGTTTCAGCTCACTCTTCTTGGTATGTAGATGTCACTAATTACTTGGCTACAGGGAATATTTTGACACATATGTCCAAAAGAGAAAAGAGGAAAATTATTCAGCAAAGTGTCGGGTATTGTTGGGTAAACGGTCATCTCTTTTACACAGGCCCTGATCTTGAGATCAGAAGATGTGTGAGAGAAGATGAAATATTCCATATACTGAAGGCCTGCCATGATGAACCTTATGGGGGGCATTTTGCAGACAAAATAATAGGACACAAAGTGCTGAGAATGGGCTACTATTGGCCGACCTTTTTTAGGGATGCAAAAAGATATGTCCAGTCTTGTGATAGCTGCCAAAGGATGGGTCATCCCAATAGATTAGATCAAATGCCTCTGCAACCACAATCAGTGATTGAACCCTTTGATAGATGGGATTTATATTTTGTTGGCCCTATCAACCCTCATTCTAGAGAAAAATCCTACATCTTGATATGTACTTACTATATGACGAAATGGGTAGAAGCTGTGGCTCTGGCGAAAGCTAATGGCCAGGATATGATTGATTTCCTGTATAGTGAAATATTTACCCATTTTGGGGTACCTAAGGAAGTGGCTATCGATGGAGGACCGCAGTTTATGTCACATCAATTTGAAGCTCTGCTACGGAAGTACCATATTCAGCATCGGGTAGCTTCACCTTACCATCCCCAATCCAATGGCCAGGTGGAAAGCACTAACAAATTCATTGAATCTATCCTCACCAAGACGGTCAAGAGCCATCGTAGATATTGGGCTGACAGAATTCCAGAAGCATTATGGGCATATCGCACCACTTGGCGTAACACTACAGGTTTCTCTCCTTACGACTTAGTGTATGGGAAAAGTGTCGTCTTCCCAATTGAATTTGAAATTAATACTTTGAAGATGGCCACAGAGGTAAACCTAGATGTAACTAAATCCCAGAAGAGGAGATTGAACCAATTGAACGAACTGGATGAGAACCGGTTGGCTGCCGTGGACCAGACAATGTTAATTCAGCAACAGAGATCCAATTGGCATGATCGATTCATCAAAAATAAGGTCTTCTGTGAGGGAGATTGGGCACTATTATACGATTCCAGATTCAAAAGAGATTTCAAGGGTAAACTATGCACAAGATGGCTGGGGCCATACATAGTGGAAAGGGTATTTGATAATGGTACAGTTCGCCTGGTAACCATTGATGAGAACTGTGCACCATTATTTGCTAATGGTCACAGGATGCGACTGTACCATAAGCCCATTTCAAAGGATTCATTTATCTCACAAATTACAGCTGATCCAGACTACTAGTTAGCACAAGGGCAGGAATTTTTCTCTACCACTGTCAATCCATAATTAATCACTGTAAATTGCATATGGATCTTTGTACATAAATAAATTGTTTTTTTTTGTTATTGTTATCCTTTTTCTTTTGCACTTGATCCATTTTTATAAATTGTGTAGGAAAGCGCCTGAGAGTGGTGGTCATTATTGGGCGTGGCAACCAAAAATCATTCCTCTATAACTTCCTACACCGAATTTTTTTTCCTTTCCCTTCAATAAATCTGTCGCTGCTGTGACACCTTTTCCAACAGCTGCAACACCTTTTTCCAGCAGCTGCAACACCTTTTTCTAGCAGCTGTGAAACCTTTTTCCGGCAACTGCAACACCTTTTTCTAGCAACTGCAACCCCTTTTTTCAGTAGCTGCAACAGCGTTTCCGGCACCTGCAACACCGTTTCCGGTAGCTGCAGCACCATGAAACTCCACCTTCTTCTGTTTCCACAGCTACGACCCTGTTCTACTTTTGGCCACAAATCCCATTTCGCGCACCTGCAGCACAGTCAATTTCCATCCATCTAACATTCTTTTATCCTTTTCCCACAGATGTGACATCTTTTCTAGCAACTGCAACTCCGCTACATTTGGCTGATTTTTCTATCATTCAAGGCCGTGCCTCTGCTTTGATTTCTTTATGGCCTGTGGCTGTGACTCCTATGTTATTGGTAGAGCTGTTTGCAAGATAGCAAGGCCTCCAGATATGGCTCTAATTCCTGATGCCGGCAATTTGACTCATAATATAGTATTCATCATGTTTCCGACCATTTTAACACGATGGTTTTTGGTTCACCGGCAGAGAAGGTTATTACAGCACCCCTGTAACATTGATTGCATTTAATGACTGCACAGCGCACGAGTACAACTTTCGTAACGACTATAATGACATGTTCTATTATTCTCCAAAGGACATCCATTGCGCATTTTGGAAGGTATGGTTTTGATTAACTTCTTGATTAAGTATTAATATGATTTGACAATATCAATCGTACCTCCCTTTTTATGCCCATTATTGCATCGATTAAATCTTTGCTCGTGAGACGTAATGACTAATTATGCTACCTAATAACCACCACCTTTCCCAATTTGGGATAAAATTTCAAATAATCAAATGCGCTGAAACTTTCTGAATTTACCCCAACTCCCCTCTCAGCTGTTCATGCATACTCTATGCTGTAACCTCCATTGTCGGAATCTGTAATCTGTCGAACTACAATATAATTATGAAGATAGAAACATGGGTATTTCGGCTCGCTATGAACCTTCAAACATGCAAGAACTCACCAGAAATGCTGAAGTTTTCTCCATCTTTCAAGCTGTGGGTTGGACTGAATTTTTCCAACGCCTTAATGGTTTTCATCGTGAAGCAACTTTACAATTCATCTTGAATCTTACAGAAACCCACTCAGAGGTTTGGGGATTGTGTATTGAAGTCTCTAAAGCCATAGTGGCTGAGGTCACTGGTCTTCCTCAAGAGGGATGACCTTGGTTCGGACGTCGAACCCCCACTACTGCCACAGTATAGGAGTTTTTAAGGGAAGGGGAGCAAATTCAAATGACACAAAGGGGGATAGCATTATAGTCATTGCCACGGGAATGGAATCAAGTCACCATTTTTCTCAAGAAATACATCACCTGTGAAGGTAGGTACCAAAAACTCTATCATTCTGAATTTCCTTTACTATCTCATCTCCATCACAGGGTTCTGTTAAACATTCCATATTATTTACTCAATGATTTACATCATATGGCGGGGTTTTCCAGAGCTGCCAAGCACCCACTTGCCTCACTTACCCACCATGGCCTCATTAAACTAGTAATATTACAGACCCTTGCTCAACACAACCTAACTTGGGATCAATTTACAGCCCAAGCTCAGGAACCCACTCCCTTGCCTGGTGTTCCAATAGAAGAGGAAATGGACATACTTGTACTTGTGGGGCCTATTCAACATCAGGAAGAGCAGGTCAATCCATAGTTGGGGGGAAATGTAGAACATCATGAGTTTCGGAGCCCCTCCAATGTAGTTGGGGGGGAAGATGAGACTGGATCAGAGGATTAGCCTAGGGAACAAGAAAAACAATTGGGAGAGGATGTACATGAAAACCTCATGGAAAAACTAAATAGTAGGGTAGCTCTGACAGTAGAAGGTGAAACTGGAGCAGCATTAGATGCTGCGACAGTTGAACCCGAATATGAAAGAGCCATGGTAATAGAAGAAAACACTGAGATGGTGACCATTAAATCCTCACCTGAATGGGGAGGAACCTTGATTGAGGAAGAACAAGAAAATGTTGGAACTGGGGATATCCCTTCCACTTCAGCTATAAATCTGGAAAATCCAGCACCACAGAGAAAAAGGAGGAGATCAAAGGATGAAATTAAGGTATCTCCACCAATAAGAAGGAAAAGAACCATGTCAGTCGCAGTAGCAAAAGTAGCAAGGGAAAGATGGGAAACCTTAGAAACACAAATTGAGTTCCCCATTCTTAAACCCAAACCAATTGATGCCCCACAGGGCCAGTTGAAGAAGAACCTCAAATTGAAGGACTTCTGTTCAAAAATAGGCTATTAAAAGAGGAAGTCCAAGCACTCAAAAAAGAATTGGAAAACTAGAAAGAAGCGTGCAGAAAATAGGGTGAAAGGAAGCTGCACACATTAGTTGAAGCTGCAGATCAATTGGGAGGATCAAATCCTACCGAGGCTGGAAATGAGGAAAAAAGAGTGGTCTATCCTACCTATGGAGAAATATTTAATGAGTTAGGTTATAAGGTTATAATTTGTGCCTTTATAATACAACAGTCTGCACCTACAACTATGGAAGGATAGGGACAACCTGATTTGAGAGATGATGGGACTCCCAAAAAGAAACTTCATGAGAAGGAAATTGAAGATGAACAAGATGTTGTCACACAAGAACCAGCATCTTTAATTATTCCTGATGAAGTTAACAATCTGAGAAGTGGTGAAATTCCCCAAGAGAAGGAAGTTTCAAATAAGTAGGATGCTGCCACATAAGAACCAGCATCCTTGAATATTCCTGTTAAAATTCCCACTAACCCTGGAACAAAAGAGCCAGAGGATGAATTTATCCCTGACTTTATGGATGAAGATTGCACTGAGACCTCAAAATCCTCTCATGACACAGAAATAAAATACATAGAACTACAACAACAAAACAATGATGAGGTTGAACAGGGTGCTTTCACACAAGAACCAGTATCCTTGAATGTTCTTGTCCAAGTGGCTGTCCAAGTGAGAGAAGAAGAACCAGGGACTGAAGGCACTTTGGAATCTAATGAATAAATTTGTACTATGACCCTATAATTTTCTTAGGACACGGAGATACTAGAATTGGAATCACAACAACAGGGAGACGAAGAAATAAATCAGGATGTTGCCACACAAGAACCAACATCCTTGAAAATTGCAGTAGAGATTCCTGGGATGCAACAAGAGGACAACCCTGAAGTGGATGTCATTCCTGATATGGATTTAGGTGAAGATGAACAAGTTCAATCACAACCCTCAGGTGATACTGAAATCCTTAAGGAACAACTGCATACTGAAGAAGACATCCAATCCTAGGAGCATGAGGAAAAATAAGAACAGGGCTCTGTCACACAAGAACCAGTAGCCTCACATTCTCTGGCTGAAATAGCACCTGATGATCAGATAAAGAATAAGATTAAAATTCAGGAGGAAGTTGCTCCACAAGAACCAACATCCTCATAGTCAGCTACCAAATTTTCCAAGGGAGAACCCCAGAAAGAAGATGTTGTTACACAAGAACCAACATCTCCAGAAGTGGTGAATGTTGTTGCTAAAGAAATTCCATGAGGGGTTGTTGTTACATAAGAACCAGCACCCCCAGAAATAGCTTCAGATGTGTAGGATGTCCAATGTGGCATATCAGGTGATAAGGTGTGGATTGAACCCCTTCAAAATTTTATTGACATGGATTCTGACAAGGATGAGCATCTTAAAGATGGAGAAACTCTGCAACTCACAGGATAAATCTCAATTTTGAGAATGGAGGTAAGGAAGTGGAAGAGCCAGGTGGAAGAATACCAAGAAGGGATGGTTTCCCTCACTGAGCATAAAAATACCATCAGGGGACTGAAGGGGAAATGGGTAGAAGAATGCATGACCCAGAGACTTTGAGAGGAAGAACTATAGAAGGAGCTAAGGGATCTGAAAAATTTCTAGTCTATGCAGAAGGAAAAAGACCAGATGTATGCTCTTTCTCAAGAACTCCTGGGCACTAGGGCACCTTCCTCTTCTTACCCTGTCTTTTTATTTGAACAATTTGTTTGGTTTAAGTTAAGGTTTGTGAAAGAAGGGATATCATTTGAGATAACAACCTCAGCAAAATTCTTGGAAACATTTTTTAGAAGCAATTTTAAAGACCAGAATTTGTTGTGTGAACTGTATTTGCATGAGATGGCTTGTCCTCTGGACCGCCATTCAAATCCTGTCCATTTTTCAGGAGATGTTTAGTTGAGGGCTTTTGCTTCTTTTGTGAGAAATCATGCTCAGTGGGAAAGGTCTTTTCAAGCCTTTTCTTGCAATCAAGGCCACTCTAATATGTGGGTCTGAAGTGAGCCTCAAAATCCTCGTATTTTTCTTGCTCGACATTGGAGTTTACTCTCATGCCATATCCATACTTGGCATATAATGGATTTGTAGGAAGAATTTATTTCTAGCTGCATTAGCCAGATCTCCATACATCAACAAACCGCTTTGGAAGGCAGTAAGCACAGGTGGCAGGTTTCCTCTCCTACCCTCAGAAACAGGGACCCCTATTATTTTAGAAATTTTGAACAAGCACTTTCCAGGGTTGAGGGTTATGTTGGATGTATCAGGGAGTGTGGGGCTAATTGGCTGGGCCTGAAATTTAAATTTCCCCTCATCTGGTGGTCAACAAAACCATACATGATGGATTTCTCATTGACCAAGGTAGAGGAGCAGCAATGTTGAATATATTGGGTTGCCCATAAGGGGTTCATAGAAAAAGAAGGGACATTTGAGTTTCCCTACAACTTCTCTTCTCTCCATGATCAGAGCACAGTGCAAGATTCAGATTCGGAATAATGGAGGTTGTTGCATGAGGACATGCAACAGGATAGTTGGGGGCAGATGTTGGGCCCAGAAATGGCCCCTTTTTTACCATCCTTATTCACCTCTTTTTTCCCCATCCTACCCCATTGAGTATGCCAAATAGATGTTTTTCCCTCCCTCTACTCTTCAAGCCACCAAGGTATGATTCATTATTGTCTTATTTTATTAATACTTATGATTGAGGTAATTAAGGCTTTACATCTCTCAATATGCTAACATATGATGGTTTATAAAGGTATTTTGAGATATAGAGACTACAGGTATAGCGGGCCGAACATGCTACAAAAAGGATGGGCATTCATCGCTCAAGCTGATCACCATCCATCCTACCATTGCCCAAGGAATGCGGTCCTAGTATATTATTCCAGGCGAATCTATACAAAGATAGCTGCAACAGAATGCGATAGATTTTGAGGTCAACAGTGCGCTTCTACTTGTGTGTAGTTTTGATCTAAGGATATCATTATTTCTGGGCTAATTAACAGTTTCCCTATATTTCCTATCTTTCATCCTACCACAGTTGTAATAGCTATTGTAATTTAGGGCACCTAAAGATCAGAGATCTTCATGGCTGCCCAATAATATGGATAGGATGTTATGGTTTACATTGTATAAATATGGAGAACTGTTCTGAGCCAGGGGTTAACAACCCGTAAACAATTCATTGTATTAGCTGTGACTGAGAGTTGTGTAATTGATCTGCCTTTTTAATACAAGGAGTTACTTCATATCTAAGGGTTTTAACATGCATTATATCCAGCATATCTGTGTGAAGGATAGACCTGCCTTCCCACAGGGATTGCTAAGTTAAATTAGGCATTTTAATTATTCTATCATGTGATGTTATGTTAATTTTATTTCTTCATAGGAAGTTGTAACAGTTGTGGATTTACAGTGTGTTCTTAATTGCATCTCTTGGAAATATGTAGTGGCATGGTGTGACAGTCGACTGAGTAGGTAATTATTCCTTATGCAAATTGTGTCATAGCTATAATAGCTTTGTTCATCCTTATATCTTTTAGTTGTTGTTTCCATGAATCCTTGCAGTTTGTTCTTTACTTTTATGGTTGCAGAATTTCATTCCTGTACTTTGAATTCATAGGATAGTTGAACTCAATTTCTGTACTCTGAATTCCTAGACTAGCACTCAATTCATGTCTTTTTGGATTTCTAGAATAATCATATTAAGATAGTTGGGTTAATCATTAGATGATTTGGTAAACATTATCTCATTTTCTGCAAGAGTAATCTAGATGTGATTTCATGAGTCTTTCAATTTCTAGATCAAGAACAACAAAAGGTAATTGTGACTGTATTATTTAGAAGGTAAACTAGATTAAGTGGATTCTTGGGATGAGCATAGCTGAACAGAGAATAGGATTGTTCATTTACAGCAATTTAGTGTTTAATCATATATTTTTCATGTTATCCTTGAAATACAAGACTTCCCTGGGTTGATAATAAATATTGCACACTCTGTATGTGAGTTGTAATTAACTTGCATATTGGGTGCCCAACAGATGCTTAAAGACCATGAAAAAAAAATTGTTACTCACAAATGGGAACTTGCTTCCATCATTCATGCCTTAAAGGTATGGAGGCATTACTTGATAGGTAAAAAAATTATATTAATGGTAGATAATATTGGGCTCAAATTTTTGTTTGACCAACAAAACCTCAATTCATGACAAACCAGAATTTTGGCATTTTTCAGTGAGTATGATTTCAATATTAATCACATTAAAGGAAAAGAAACAAGGCATCATATGAATTAACTCAGAGTATGCATAACTTTCAAATGACCTCTAATAGTGAATATCATGTTAATTGAAAGGATAAAATAAAATAACCATTGTAAAATGAAAATTTTATCCATAAAATGAGGGAATATTTGTTATAATATAAACTAGAATTAAAGAATGAAAATTATGAACTCACAGAAGATGGATTTATGCTACACAAGAACATTTTATACATGCCATAGGAAACAAACTTAAGGTTGTTATTATTAGATGACTGTACAAAAAGTGTTATCTAGAACACCTAGGTTACTAGAAAATGATTTCAGTAGTTGGAAAAAAATAATCTTGTCGTAAAATGAAAACATAAATGGTTGAATACCTCGCAATTGGTTTTCAGAACTAGAAAGGTTCTGATTATATTGATATATATTACAGTTAAATAATATCATAGATGTATTTGCAAATTCTTAGCCCATATATCCATTAGAGTTTTGAAAATTATAAAGACTCACTACAACAAAATACCCTTTTGGGGGAGGTTTTGGCTTGCGACAGTTTTTCTAAACCTACCCCCCCCCCACCCCCCCCCACCCCAAATTGCTCAGATTGGAATTTCGGAGGAGGTTTTTTTAAAAACACTCC
>LPNX010367889.1:265347-340937 GCA_001517045.1 Pseudotsuga menziesii
GCCACCCCTAAAAGTCATAATAATTTGAATTTTGGGGGCGACTGTTTGAAAACATCACTATGCCTCATTGTCTTCTGCTCTTGTGGGATTAATTTCTCAGTGCTTGTATCACTATGCTTGGTTACCTATCCATCCACAATAATAACAAGAACATGAAACTAGCCACCACTAGCTTCCATGATGCCCATTGAAGCCTCAACGACTAATACAACAAAGTTGTAACTTACAAACTTTAAAGTTTTCCCTCAAGGGAACATAAATATCTTTAATGAAAACATTAAAATTAATGCACATAGAAATGTTATTGCTATGGGAGTTATAGGGTGTGGTTGTTGTTATCGTATTTCAAGGGACGTTTTGGAATAGCCATTTTCACATTGGGTTGAAGATCTATGTTTCCCTTCCTGGAATTTATCATCAATTGGGGTTCATCTGCTCACAATTCCCTCATAGGTTCGGTGGTCTGGGGACTCTGTGAATGGAAACAATTTGCAAGCACAACCATGGTGGAGTGAAAGCATCACAAGAAGAAGTGGGCACTCTCACTAGACGATGTTGAAGATGACAAAGAAGAAGAGCAGAGGCAGTGAGAAAGCCCCTCACTTTGGTACTTAACCTCTTCTAGTCATGAGATTGAATCAATAAATTTATTTGATATATTATGGCCCAGGTTAGCGCTGGAGGAGATGAAATTCTTGCAAAATCAGTAAGAGTGCAAGGAGGGCATAAATGCAAATGAGACCAGCGAGGAAGCAATCACTAAAATCCGTGATAATAATAACAACAACAACAACAATAATAATAAGGTGGAAGGAAAGGGGGATAAGGAGGAGCTCATTCTACAGGACACCTTCACTTAGGAAATGAGGGTTGCAGTCGAAGACCCTAACATGTAATTCTTCATCTTTAATCCCTAGGTTAACATTCCCTTATATTCGTATTTATTTGCATTAATACCACTTCTTTTACATAGGCTCAAATATGTGGAGCGGGAGATTGAGTAGAAAAGGGGAAAACAAATTGGAAAAACCAATGAGGAGATCAAGCCTCCATAGGACCAACTAATTATTGCATTTTTAAATCCTATTTACCAAACATTGAAAGAACATTGATGTTGGTAAACAATGCACCGTTCATTGGGTAACTCCTAGGTCCAACAAAACTTGCATGTGTAGAGAACATCAATAGGGAGTCTTATGACAAAGGGTATTGATCACTCATTTTTGAACCAACATGTCACTAGTTTCCTTCTTGATATTTGTACTTGGGGATGAGGAAAAACACAATACCACCTCATCTCCCAAACATTCAACAACCCAAAAGGGATAGAATGACCAACCTTGAATATTGAAGTTACACCTCAAAACTTGGAATTGCACAACTTCTTTACCTTCTACTGATATGTATTGTTACATCCTTCCAAATGATTCTCCCTTCTTTATTGATTTTTATCAGGGAGGACACTCCTTACTAGAACAAACATATAGCACTTGAAGGCTAAAGCTATATCGTTCAGATCTAGGGAACAACTAATTACAACATTTTTCAATCCTTGTCTAGTTTCTTTAGGTATCTAGATCAAATATGTCTGGCCTTGTACTTGCAAGAGGCCCTCTTCCTTCATTCCCTCCTCCTCTAGTGACATTTGCAGTCGGGACTAGACTCCACTTAGCAGATCATTTCCTTCTTTCTAGTGCTCCCCTTCTCTAGGGTCTTCTAGAGATCTACAAAGGATGACACTTCTTCTGACCATAGACCACCTCTATGTCCTCTAAACCCCATGGACGTTTCTAATATTTACCCCATCCCAAAAATCAATTGCATGCATCCAAATCACAATAATTGGCTCCCCATTCCTGACATTGACACACTGCACATTATAGATCCCCTTCTAGTTCTTCTAGTTCTTTTAGACATATTACTATTTCAAGTTTTCCTCATTCGGATTCAGATATTAGGAGAAAAACTTCCAGTGTTTCTAGTGTACCATGAAATAATCACTATTTTTGGATCATAGATCCCAGATCCACTCTCCTTGTATATTTATTTCCCTATTTATACCATGTGTCACAACCTAGGAGTTTACATATAACCCATAAGGCATAAATGAAAATATTTTTTTATGAAGACTTCAATGTACAACATGGGCCAATGCCTTACAAGCAATTGACAATAATCATATGTAGGAATGAAGAACTAAAGTTCTCCACTCCAACAATACACATGTTGAGCTCTTATTTTATGTCATACAAAATAAGGGCTACAAGATTATGTGGCTACACAAGGTGCTTTCACATTCCCCCGTCGCAATTCCATATGGACTCCACCACTCCTCCTAAACCATGTGGTTAGACCTTGACAACTATTAATGGTGTATTAAGACTCAACATGACCAAGATATATTTAAGGCTCTTGTGGAGGAATTAGGCACCATGTATGACCCATAAGTCCCATAGACAAAATTTATGTTTTAAGACCCCAACTTTTGGCCTTATAATAACAAGGAATAGATCTAATACAATTGTTAATGTTGTAAGGATATGGAGATATAGTAGAAACTTAAGGATCATAGATTAATTGACGGAATGAAATCATTTAATTGACTCTTCATCCAAGAGGTAGTGAGCCTACACCTAGAGATATGAGTGAAATTCATGAACCCAAGTGTATGAATATCCAATTGGAATGAGCTATCAAAGTTGAGCATTTTTACATTACCTTTTCTTTTTCTTAATGTATTTCAATTCTATGATTCACCTTATAATGTTTAGTAATTGAAGCATGTTTGATGGGGAACTTATGATTACCAATGCTTGTAAGGAATGGTTGTGTAATAAATTTCTTTAGAATCTCATTCAATCAATACCTTCACCCACTTTGACATTCAATCACAAGTGATGTGAGACCTCTAGATGCCCTTTATATTGTCAATAAATTTACAATGAAGATCATGATCCCATGGTGTAAAGGTCGATCAAACGATGGCCAAAGTTGGACCTTTACCTTACTATCATAGATTGAATTTAGTTAGTTCTATATCATTCATAGTATACCTATAGTATAATTCTAGTCAAGTAATAACTTGTGGTTTCACATATAGTTCATTGAACCTCTAAAATGTCATGCCTTACAAAATGCAAGTAGAATATGTTTCATGCAAGATATGAGGAAACTGTTTATGTGGGCCGATGGAATTCCATGTTGAAAACATATCACCCAAAATCCCTAACAATTCTAATTAACTACAATAACCCCTATTATAAATAAAAGCTTTAAATGCTAATACCTAACCAATAATACCCTTAGAACCCCTGAAAATTCAACTTTGATAGTTCGCCTAACACATATAACCCCAAACCATTTCAAATGTTAACTCAAAAACCTATGCTTGTTATAATATCTATTATTCATATAATCTAGACCCCTATAACTTCTCACCCCTAAACATGATCCTTCATCCCCATAATCCCTAAAACATAATAATCCTTGATACCACTAGTAGCCTCTATAATCCATAACCATAAACTCTCTAAACCATAAACCTTAACCCCAAAGTAATATAACCACTAATACTTGTGAGACATCCTTGTGTCCCTTGGACACCACAAAGGTACCGTAAAGGGAATCTTTGTCATGATATCAGGATATTATGGCCATTTTTTAGTTTGGCACATTGAGGATGGTTATCATGACTTTAGACACGATCCAAGGTCAAAATAATATATAATAATGTGATGATTGAATTTAGTAACCTAACACTGTATAGCTTGATGATAGATAGAATTTAGTGACCTAATACCGAATAAAGTGATAAGAGAATTTAGGAACCTAATACTGAATAAAGTGAATAAATTTATGATGAAGTAATGTTTAATCTTAATAACTATATAAGGAAGACTATAACTGAATAAAGTGATAATAGAATTTAGTAACCTGACATCTATGATCTGGGTCTTGTTCCAATCATCTATTTTGTAAATATTTACAAGAAAATTGAACACATTCAACCCACATCTATTAACGAGATGTATAATACCCCTTGCATCAACTTTAATCCCATGAACATCCTTGTATATTTAAAGAGTATGGTTCAAACCATTAAGATTATGTTGATATATCTAATGTTTACTGATGGTGTTCTTGGTGTCTACAGTAAACCATTTCTTTAATGAATCAATGTTCTTCATCACGTTACCCCTTCTATGATACTTTTGCATGAATGAAAGGTTGCATAATGACAACAAAGCCTACATAAAAAATTTAAGATCTTCCCAAAATTGTTCAATTATGGGGGGATTAGTTGCTTTTAAGCCTCAACTTTATTATCAAATTTAACTCATTTTATGCATATTTATGGAAGTATTAATTATCATGATTTATTATCATCTTCTTCATAAAGTTATATTTGTTCTTCATAGTCACCAATTTTATTATTTTAGGAAATACCTTTTTCACATAACTTGGAATCACCTTTCAAGGACACACACCCACACACAAATTTATCAAAAATATGTATTTCTTTAAGTTTAATGACTTGAAACATAAATTGTATTGTACATGGAGACGGCGGTACATAAATCCATAGCATGTGTTGGGTGTGCTAGGTCCAGTGTGGGCCATCTTCATGGGTTGGTTGTTTTAGGTTAGTGCCTTAATGGTATTATTTGGGATTTATCATATGTATTTGATTCCATTATCATATTTAAATTAGTTCATCTCCACCAACTCACATTTGTGATGAGGACTAATGCCTAGATTGCAAGGAGAGTCAATAAGAGAGGGATTATAATGGAACACCATCACCATTTTTTGATCTAAAAGGTGGAATTTTTTTTATTTCCTAATTTGTAATTCTTTGTTCAAGCCTAAATTTATTTGGTACATAAAATATAGGCCTTTGTATGAAATGATTTTTCAGAGTGCTCGCTAACAACTGTAGTCCTTATTTGATACCGCTTGGCATTGTTCCTCCCTATTAATTTTATGTTGGCATTTTTTTATTTAATGTATGTCCAACAATATTTTTTCTACTCCATTATGTCCTATTATTCCATATCCACCCCACCTAGATAGAATAATTCCATGTCAAAACTATTCTATCCCTTTGAAACCAAACAACAATCTACTTAGATGGTTGTTCTAGAAACCCATATTCTCTAGAGTGCTTAGCTTGTTGAAATCCTTTTCATTTCTAAGATATCCCTCCAGTCGATTTTCAATGATGCCTACCTTACATCTACCACATATCATGCAATTCCCATATATATCCTCCATGTCATTTATGTATTTTCATTGTTCAATGAACCATTTTAGTGGTGGAAGTGTAGTAGTTGTTACAGATGTCGTGGGAATTTCTATTTAGGTCATTGGAGAGTCAACGATAGGTGGAATATGAAATTATTGAGCCAAGTGATATCTAATGATGTTATGTCCATTTCACTACACCTTTGAGTAATTTACTCACTCCCAAGTAGGATTTCTTGAGCTCCAAAGGAAGTGAAGTTTCCCATACCTTCCAAGCCATTAAATGAAGTGATTGAAGCAAGTTCTAACTCCTACTAAAAAATACATTGATATGTTAAAATGGTGGTCACAGCTTTAAAATATTGATCTCCTATAGTATATGATATCTATAGTATATTTTTAGGCCCATCTAGATATAAGATCCTATAGATTCATGCATATTTTGTTTTGGGGATTTCTTGGTTTTTATGTTTTTGAAAAAAAGCGGGAGTAACAGAGGAGGAGGTGCAAGGTTTGAATGTCACAGACTTGAGATTTTAGTCACGAACAAGGTTAGAATATCCATTTGAGAACCAGAGTCTTTGTTCTTTGGTTCCCAACTTGTTAATGATTTATGAAGAAAGACCCAATTGATCCATTCAAACCTTTCGTCTCGCATTGATACAGGAGGTACTCATTTTAAATGTTTGCTCATTTAGGAGGTACTCGTTTTCAATCCATATTTTTGGGGTATATTTTCTCAATTGTTCATTAGTTTTATTCTCATGCAGTTGGAATATTTCTCTTGAAATATTAAATGGGTTCATTGTATTTCAAGTTTGTACATTCCTCAGCAACCAAAGAAATCACTCAATCCTCAGTTTTGCGACCTCCTTTATTTACTATTTGATTGGAGGTAGACATGCTAAAAAAATTGGGTTGTTGTGGGCTCGATTTCATATTATGGAGGCCGTATTATACATTTGTTCGATGAGTTTGGACTGCATGGGTCATGCCATCATCTCAAGAGGACACAGTCTTGTTTGTGAGGATGATTTGTGGAGATTGGGAGTGTTTACTTTTTGTTGGGCACATATGCTTACAGCTCCACATTTGTAGTGATCCCCGCGCTTCATCTGGGAAAATATCAACAGTCATTACATCAAAAAAGGGATTTGCAATCCATATTGACACCAACATGAATCTATTACAGCATTTTTGGGTACTCTCATTGTAGTCTTCCATCTTTTTATGACTGTGCATAATGTTTCTGGGTAGTGAAGGAGGGTGTTGCAACATAATAAGGGAGTTTGCAAACTTATTTTTCACCCACGATGTTGAGAAGAAGATGATTTGGGTTGTTTTGTTGAACACACAACATAGTTTTGAGGAGCTAGATGTACATTTGCTAAGAAAAATTGAGATACCAAATAAGGGCAACTCAGTGCCATAAATTATTGTGCTCTCCCAGGAAGCTACATGTTAGAGTTAAAGTAATTTCATATTTGCTTGTCCACCTTAGAACTACTGTTACAGTCATTGTAAACTCAGCGTTATATGAATATGATATTTTGGGTTTATTTTCCTTGTTATTTATGCGAAGCAATCTCTATTGCATTTATTGTTCACTATTTAGGGCTACAGAAATTGAGATCTGAAAATTATAGCCAATATACCAGCCAAACATTACACATATCAGCAGTACAATGAATACAAAAACCAACAAAGACTATTTGGCATAGTTTAGTGGTATTTTTGACAAGTGTTTGGCGAAATCTCTTAACCAAATTACATAAGAAAATCATCCAAAATAATCGACAAGATTTAATGGGGGTTATTATAGTTTTACTATCCAAAACATATCCCCCTTGTATAAAAATCGAACCCTCTCACTTCATGTAGATAAAGTTTGTTCATGAGCTACAACATGTTGTATGTTCTATATTTTGTTTATTTTTCGGTGAGTTGATTTTCATTCTATTTGTATTTTCATTATGTAGTCTGTTTTCTTTTTTAAGAGAGATCATTTTTTCTCGGGGATGGGAAATGGCCCTTTCTGAACTTGGGCTACACCTTCAATTCAAGTGTTATGAACAAGGGATATTTATTCCATCTTTTTCCTAGGACTTGCACCTAACCTTTTCTATTAAGATATGCTTCATCTTTCGGTCATCAAGCTCGCTGATACTTCATCCCTGTATGGATTTTGTGGTAAAGAAGGTCACATAAAAGCCACAACATCCTTAGCAGGTTTGATACTAAAAAGTGACTTGATTTAATCACTTGACCATAATCTACTGGACTTTTAAATGATTGTGTTCCCTAGAAAAATATCTCTTGATCTTGTAAAGTTTTAGACTTCATTCTCTACTCAATTATGTTCAGTTGAGTACTTATAAGACACTTCTTTCTTTTTTCCTGTGTTCTCTGACAATTTAAAAAGTTGAAATTAAGTTTTGTTGTAAATGACCATGCTAGTGTGATTAAATATTTAGCAGCCACACAAAAGGTTGAACATAATTGAATGAATTTTGAAACTCAAGCTATTGGCAGGAATTTTAGAGGATAATTAGTTGCGCAACACCGAGGATGATGTGCGAGGTCAAAGATGATGCATGAGGTCAAAGACAACACGCAAGGAGAAATATGGTGCGTAAGCAAGATTGGTCATGTTTTGTAGATTTTGGTGATACTTTGTAGTTTTTGGTCCAAGTAGTTAGAAAGTTGATCTAAGTGGACCATGTTGTAAAACACACAAGCCTATAAGTAGAGATAGGACTGTAAATGTTGATGAGTCTTGGATCTATGTCACGAGACCTTATCTATATTTGGATGTGTGATATGAATTGTGGAACTATTTTGAGAACCTCCAGTTTTGATGCAGACGTAATATGACATGACAAAGATTTGATGGAAACACTGTGTCTTTTACATATTTCTATTTTCTTTTTTCCTACGATGAGATGTAAATGGATTAATATCTCACTATGATGCTTCTTTCTGAATGATACGATGCTTCTATGTCATAAATCATGTTATGATGATTGATATGAATTCTTTAATGTGATCTGATAACTAATGGTACGAATATGTAATAATAAACCAAGGCTTGAATCTTTAAAGTAATGTTGTGATAGTGAACAGTAGATGTGCAAACCCTCCTTCCTACTGTGGAAATGTGGGTCTGATGGTTCTCCCTTGAACATCTCGGGTGAGACCTCATCTTCTCTACAGGTGTTGGTAGATAGGGTAAAACTTGTTTGGGCCAATGCTCAGAGAGATCGCTGAGTTAAGGGTGTCAATAGAGAGCGAACCCTTATCGACGGATCTGTGTCAACAAATGGTTTCATTGTTGAGACTGTAGTGCGTGGAGAAGGAGGACATGTTGTGGAATCTGACAAGACCGGAGATTCAAGATTGGTTCGACCAGAAGGCTCGGGAATTTGTGGCAGAGGATAATCAAAACCATCGATTGACGAGAGAACATTGGTTGGGAGGGTACCTTTATTTAGATCTCCATGAATAAATTTTCTCTGAGTTTCTGATCAGCTTGTATGAGTGGTTAGCACACTTGACCTATCAGAAGAAAAATTTCAAGGAGGCGAACCCACTTGTTGGACCCCATAACTGATCCAACAGCTGTAGGAGGTAGATAACATAGTGTCAAGGGTTGTTGAAGTGTGGATCGACAACATCTTGGAAGGATACATCACTGATTTCACAGTCGACACAATCAAGTACTATAGCAACGCGGAAAGGGATTTCTTTAAAGGACCAAGAGGTAGGTTTATGTTATCTTTGCAATTGTCGATTAAGATGCTCATCTGTGAAAAAAGAATATTCCAAATGAAATCCCGATGAGTAGAGCCCTGTGTTAGGATTATTAATCCTCCCTTGTCCAAATTTGGTCATATGTCTAAATTGGGAGTCATGTCTAAATCGGGAGTCCATCCAGTCTATTTATATTCATTAACACCATTGGGTCCACTTGACCTAATTGGGGCACATGTTTCAGTTACTAAAGTGTGGGGAACACTAATTGAGGCTCACTGCCACTTATTGCACTTGATTGCATAAGTTTAGGAGCTTCCTAGATCAATCCCTACAATTTAGGAAGCCACTGGGAGTGCCGAAACCAACCAAGGTCAGTTCACTTCAGTTAATGACTAGTCAAGCTAAGTTAGGAGTCAATTACATTCAGTTCAAGTCCTCTACATTCAGTTAGCACTAGGTTTACTTGACTGCACACATGTGGGCCGCATTTCTCACCTACCACAGTCAGTTAACCTTAGTCAACACTGAATGTAACACTTTAGTTGTGTTTTAGAGCTCCGATGAACTCCGGTTATGGTTTAGACAAGGTCAGTTAACCGCTGAGTCCTCTGATAGTGATTTAGGCAAGGTCTTGGTTACCTACAGTCAAGTAGAGTCTAATCAATTCAAACTTCTTCATGTGGATTCGAATTGCTTGTGGCTATTAAAGCCATTTTACTTCTTTGTAATTATCAATCGGATTACTTTTTTGATTAATGAAAGCATTCACAGCTGCAAGCCTTTTGCACTGTTTCATTCTTCAATTGCTGAGTAAATTGTGAGATCCACTTTGTGAGTTGTGTATTTGTCTACAGATCTATATGCTCAAATTTACATGTTATCAGAGCCTCGGTGGACAAGACTCCTCTCCTCCTCAGATCTCCAGCCAAATCATTTTTTTTCCAGTACTGCACCAGAAGCGGAGAATTTACCACTTAATATCCCAAGTTAAGAATTTGTTGATCAAGCTTGCTTGATCAACTATGCTGGGTGTGAAGGAAATTCCAAAAGTGCAGACTGTTGACCTTACTTTGTATTTTTGATTGTATGAAAGGTTATCATCTTCTCTTACAGCATTCGCTACAAGCAGCCCTTTCTTCTCAGTGCATTCGCTACAGCAACTCAGTTCTTCCTATTACATTTGAAATGGCTCATCAAATAGAGCTTCTCACTCCCTTCAACTATCACCAGTGGAAGGATGACATGATAGTATTTCTCCGCACCAAGCATCTCTTTAGACTCATAGAAGAAATAGAGGAAGAGCCAGAATCAGATAAAGACAAAGCTAAGTACATGAACAGGCTTGATGAAGCCCATGGACTCATGCTCTCCTATGTCTCTAGAGATCTTTGATTTCACATCCAATACTTGGACACTCCCAAGGAGGTTTGGGACAATCTTGATTCCTTATTTGATAAGCATGATGAGATGAGGATCCATCAGCTAGAAAATGATCTGATTACTCTCAATCCATCTAATTTCGAATCTCTGAATGAATTCTTCTCAAAGTTCAAGAGCCTAATATATCAGTTGAAGCAATGCAAAGTGAAGAAGGATGAAGATCAGCTCATCCTTTCCATTCTCACAAAGCTCAATGCATACTACTCAGTATTTGTATCCACCTTCCAAACAGTAAGGCTCACTACTCCAAATTGGAAGATGCCCACTCTTAATGCCTTCATCCAATCTCTTATTTTTTAGAATGATAAATTGATCCAAATTGGGATCATTCGATCTCCCAAAGATCTAGCTCTAGTTGCAAGAGAAGATAAGGTAGCGAATGACAAAGGGAAGCAAAGAGATGAGTCTCTTGTGAAGAAAGAGAAGTCAAAAGAGCCTTCAGGTTCGAAGAGAAGCAAGAATAATGGAAAAGGTAAGGTCCTCTGCTCTTACTGTGGAAGGGGCTTCCATTCAGAAAGCTTCTATATGAGAAGAAAACTTGATGAAATGGCCCTTATCTTGAAAAAGCACAACATTTCTGTACCTGCTAGCACAAGGAAGGAAGACTCTGAAGAAGAAGAAGAAGAATACCAAAGGAAAGGACATGCACTGAAGGCTTGCTGCACATCAGCACCTGTCTTCCTCATTGATTCTGGAGCTTCCAACCATATGGCTGCTTCCACAAAATCATTCTCTTCTTTCCAGTACTTTGATGGTCCTAGTATTCAAATGGGAAATAACAGTGAAGTCAAAACAAAAGGGAAGGGCTCTATCCAACTTGAACATGGAAGGTTCAAAGATGTGCTATTTGTTCCCTCCCTAGCTTCAAACCTATTATCTATCTATCAGATGACCCATACTGGATCTCCAAAGCGAGTGATATTTGGTCCTAACTCAGTGGAGATCACAGATATCTCTACTAGGAGCATCATAGCAAAGGGTACTGCAAATCATGCTTCGAAAGCATATGAGTTCTCACATTTCATGGCTCCTTCAGAACCAATGCACTCTGAGTAGCCACTTGCAAGGGAAGGTAAAATCATTGCATCTAATTCTTTTACATCTTCTACTAGTATTGCAGATCCATCTATATCAGTTTATGACATTGAGATTCAGGGTGACTCAGATCTAGATTCAGTCCCTACTTCCAAACTGGAAGCTAGGAAGATGACTAGAAACTCACCTGACACACAGAAAGGAAAGACTCTTGCACTATGTCATACTATTTTACCTCCTTCAGAGAGATGCAATAGACTTCCTGTAAGATGCAATATGGCAAGGGCTCAGTCTTACTACATTCAAAAGAATGGATATGATCATACACCTCTTCATTCAGCAAGAGACAAAGATTCCATTCCTCCTTCCTCTCATCATCATTTTTGGGGAAGAAAGAGAAGTCTACATGCCAGGCCCTAGAATACCTGTGCACAACACACCATGCATGCTGCTTCACTACCTCACAGAGATGAAGATTGCAGCAACATATTTTCAAGTTTTTCAAACTTGAGACCTTATTCTACCTTCTTAGATAGAGGGGAGGCTTTTTTCCCATGTGTTTTTTGGCCCGACTCCTTGTATTAAGAAGTTACTTTATTTTACTTGATGTAATGGGTGACCTATGGTCTTAGTTACCAGGGCCCACAGTTTGTCCAAGTTAGCATTCAGGGGGGGTGTTAGGATTATTAATCCTCCCTTGTCCAAATTTGGTCATATGTCTAAATTGGGAGTCATGTCTAAATCGAGAGTCCATCCAGTCTATTTATAGTCATTAACACCATTAGGTCCACTTGACCTAATTGGGGCACATGTTTCATTTACTAAAGTGTGGGGAACACTAATTGAGGCTCATTGCCACTTATTGCACTTGATTGCATAAGTTTAGGAGCCTCCTAGATCAATCCCTACAATTTAGGAAGCCACTGGGAGTGCCGAAACCAACCAAGGTCAGTTCACTTCGGTTAATGACTAGTCAAGCTAAGTTAGGAGTTAGTTACATTCAGTTCAAGTCCTCTACATTCAGTTAGTGCTAGGCTTACTTAACTGCACACATGTGGGGCGCATTTCTCACCTACCACAGTCAGTTAACCTTAGTCAACATTGAATGTAACACTTTAGTTGTGTTTTAGAGCTCCGATGAACTCCGGTTATGGTTTAGACAAGGTCAGTTAACCACTGAGTCCTCCAATAGTGATTTAGACAAGGTCTTGGTTACCTACAGTCAAGTAGATTCTAATCAATTCGAACTTCCTCATGTGGATTCGAATTGCTTGTGGCTATTAAAGCCATTTTACTTCTTTGTAATTATAAATCGGATTACTTTTTTTATTAATGAAAGAATTCATAGCTGCAAGCCTTTTGCGCTGTTTCATTCTTCAATTGCTGAGTAAATTGTGAGATCCACTTTGTGAGTTGTGTATTTGTCTATAGATCTATATGCTCAAATTTACACCCTGGTGTGTGGGTACTGCAGAGACGAGGATTAGATGGAATGATATGGGGTAGATGGATGGGATTTATGATGAGACTGTGATGGAATTTGAGGAAGGAAGTGGTCTTCTGTGAAGTGGAGTAAGGTTTGGAAAAGAGAAGCGGAAGAAGACTGGGGAGAGTCCTACTGTGACCGGAACAAGAGGTTAGGAGAGAAGATCACAAGGGACAAAGCAACCCTACAGTGATGAAGGAGATGACCACGCTATGCCTAAGGCTAAGGAAATGCCAACCCCAAGAAAAAATGTAGCCACACCTCCATGTAGTGCGCCACACTCAGGAAGAACTACTAGCTCAACACCACACTGTCCAACGTGTCATCAACACTCTAATAGTAGTGGATAAATGAACGCAGGAAGAAGGTCGAAGATGGAAGGAAATGATGTAAAGTTACCTTTGTTTCATGGGAATGGGACTGAGGGTCCTGAGCAATACTGGTTTTTGTGCGAAGCAGTTTGGACTGTAAAGAAAGCTCAGGATGATGATGTTCAGAAAGGTCAGTTGGCAACAACCTTCTGAGGTCATGCATTGAACTGGTACATGAAGTTTTTGCAAGTTCTAATAGGGACTCCAACAAAGACTTTGGAAGACATTAGAACTAGATTGATCGAATAATTCATAAAGCCTAATTTTGAGGTACAATATATCACATATTTAAAAGAGATCAAGTAATATCCAAATGAGTCTGTCTGGGATTTTGATCATCGATTCAAGACATTGATGGAAAAATTCATTTTTGAAATGAGTGATGTACATAACAAAGAGTGGTTCATCGCAATGTTAGTACCTCATATTAGGATTCCGTTGACGCAAAAAAATATTGTGACAGAGAACGAGGCTCTGGAGATTGCAATCAATATGGAAGCTTTAGTTGTTGGAGAAACTAGAGTTGTTATGAATTAGATTCAAACACAACTGGTGAACCTAAAAATCTAATTGCATTATATCAAGAAAGGAAGAGACCATCGCGAAGAGATATGGTGTACCCGATGTCATGCGGAAGGACATCATAAGGATTAGTTCCTATATTTTCAAAATTATCTGCTATCGAGAGCTCCAAATATGTTGAGTCATGGTGGAATGCCATGGTGCCACGTCTGCCAAGGTCATGGACATTGACATGAAGATTGTGTATTTATGCAGAATATGGTCTCGAAGCCGATGAATTTGTATTGCAAATTTTGTCGATCTATTGGGCATGAATACAAGGACTGTTGAGCATATGATTTTCTCCAGGAGAGGATGATGCATGCATATTACGTGAAGGGAGAATACCATCTATTGGTGTAGAAACCTCCACTATAGCAGCCACCACAAGTGGTATAGGCATAATCGCAACCACATTTTGTACCAAAACCGCAACCATAGTTTTCTCTGTCGATGCTACTTATGAACATATGCAGTATTCTTTGCAACAATCCGAGTATACTCAGGTGTTGTATACTCAATCGAAGTATGTGTAACCACAGCTGAATCCCCCATAGAAATAGTATTTCAATCAACCATCGTATCAATGACACAGAGGATTTTGAGGAGGACAAGGTGGAGGCTTTGGTTAAGGAGAAGGACGAGGTCACAGACCGGTGCAATGTTACAATTGTGGAGTACTGGGACATTATCAGAGAGATTTCTTGAACCTACAAGGGAAATGTACTTATTATATCATTATGGATCACATTGTTGAGGATTGTCTACAACTGATCACGAAGTCGCAAGCAAGGAACGCTCCACAACTACATAACCAAAACTAGAATGCAAATCAGAATGCAAACCAACCAGTGAATCTTCCACCAAAATAGAATCAAGGACCAACAGTTGCGAAGATCTCAACAGAACCCAAAGTTCAGTATGCTGATTTTATTGTCATTACTCACGGAGGTGCGACAACAAGAGATGATGGCCTGATTCCAGAAGCCCGATTGGCTGGAAAGAAGAAGGTGCAATTTGATGTCAACACTGAGAGGGACATGTTCTTTGAAGCATGTGATGCAATAAGAAGAGATCCAGGTAAGTTTCCTGTTTATGAGATGCCACCTATTTTTTAATCAACTTTGGTAGTAGGACCATCGTGGTAGCATGGTACCTTGTAGAACTTCTTTGAATGTTTTCTGTCACTGGAAAAATATTCTGATGCACTCACCAAGATCGCGAGTCTATTGCATGGGAGAGAGAAGGGGCAGAGGGAGTCTGTTGTGAACTCCCTACAGAAGAAGAAAACTAGGAAAGAGATTAGAATGAATATTCATATTAGGGATTACAAGGTAGATTCAATCATTTTGGATCTAGGATAGAATCTCAATATTCTGATAAAGAAAACATGGCAGAAGATGGGAAGCCCATAGCTAGTTTGGTCCCCTGTGCAGCTGCGATTGGCTAACCAGGCCAAAGTGACACCGATTTGGAGAGTACCACATTTAGCAGTGGAAGTTGAAGGAATGAAGACTTATGCAGACTTCAATGTTATTGTGATTATTGATGGTGGAAGCTCGTACCCCACACTACTAGGGATTGGATGGGCTAACAACAGCTTGGTGGTGATTAATTTTAAGAAGTGCGTGATGACCTTTGAGAACCGCAACATCAGAGTCTTAGCCCCGATGGATCCAAATGAAGGAAGAAGGTATGTTGAACCATTTAAGAAAGAAGTTGTAGGGGGTGGAACCATGCCTACAACATCTCAGAAGACTATATCCAACCTACTATTGACAAAGAGCTAGGTTGGGGGAGCTCTAGCTCCGCCTCTTCGAAATATGATGATGCCTTAGAGAATTGGCAGAATCAGATGCATGAGGTATCAATTAGGAAGTGTGGTATGATTACTCAGTCACTACGATGAGTCGCAACAGATATTGTTGAGTTACCAACCTGTGAGGGACTTCCTTATTTACTCGAATTTCTAGTTGATTTTGAAGATAGGGTGTTATAACCACAAAGGTTGTTGGTGTTGGATGAAGCATTGAAGGCTAATATAGCACGATGGTGGGAAACACATAAGAATTCGATCAATGGATGGTCACTATGTCACAAGTTGAGGGAAGTTCGCTTGGGTGAAACAGAACAATACCAAGCTAAGAATTATGATGGGAGGAATGATCCTAATGATCATTTGATTGCATGTTAGACCATGTGGTTGTCACGACCAAAGAATGAGTGGGTACATGATTTTGTACACGCATTGGATGAAATTCTGCGACAGCGGTACATATCATCTGAACCTAGCAAAGATATTACAACATGGGAGGAATTTTTGATTTGTTTCAGTCACAGCTTCAGTTTTGTGGATGTTGATCCTATGATTCATAGTGTGCTACAACATATATACAATGTTGTTCTAAAGGTGGTTCCAATTGCATATCCTGTGGACCCGCATGAAGCACCAATAATGCAGTCAATTATGGAGTGCTACAATGTGACATGAGGGCCTGAGGATGAAGATGACCCAAGGAACATCAATATTCTAGAATCTGAAGGAAGTAAGGACATCGTGGCACCAGAGATGGCGATGGGAAAAGTTCAGCGGCCATTGAAGATTTAGAAGGTCAACATTGGGATAGAGAAGGAACCAAAATTCACAAATATTAGAGACTACTGGGATGAAGGGAAAATGGCAAATATCACTAATCTATTGCATGAATTTCAAGATTGTTTCTGATGAATTTTTATGAAATGAAGGGGATATTAGGAGATTTGGGAGAAATGAAAATCCCACTAAATCCATATGTGAATACTCTGAAGTAGTGGCTGTATCTCCAGAATCTGTGATACAAAGGAAGAGTAAAGGCTGATCCAGACAGAATGTTGGACAACGAAATCATAGAACTAGTTGAATAATCGAAGTGGATCAATCCTATGGTGGTGAAGGATACGAAGACAAGCGAAGTTTGAATCTGTGATGATCTCAGGAAGTTAAATGATGTGTGCCTTTATGATCTGTTTCCAACACCATTCACTAATAAAGTATTGGAAGGAGTAGGAGGTCAAGAAATCTATTCATTCATCGATGGATTTTCTGGGTATCATCAGATCAAGATTGTGAAAGAGGACCTCCATAAGACAACATTTGTGACTAAATGGGGAGGCTATCATTACACGGTGATTCCATTTGTACTAAAGAATGCGCCTGCAATATTCTCTAGTATTGTAGCTGTTGCATTCAAGGATTTTATATAAAGGTTTCTAGAAGTATACATGGATGACTCTGTTGATGTAATTGTAACTTTAGAATATATTCACTTGTATATCTTATGTATTGTACCCCGATGTTTATTCCAGGAAGTGTTTGTAATGTAATTGAGTCATGTCATGCCCCAATGTTCCAATCGGGAGTTTGTATAATGTGAACAAGTCATGCCAAGTGATTGTGGGTAACCCTCCTATTGATCAAGGGTTAAAGTCCCCACAGTTGTGGGGCCCTAGGGTTATTAGACTCTCCAAGAGAATTCATCCCTGGTGAGTTATTGTCAAGTCAGGAATTAGTATAAATAGAGAGTGAGCCTCTCTATTTATCACACACTCACTTACACTCAGTTGTAGCGCATAGCTGAGGGAGAAGAAATTGCTGGGGCTAGAAAGAAGAGACTATTGTTGTCGGGAGATCATCTTACTATTTTGAGGTTTTACTTTTGGTGCTGATTCTATCTCTGAGGAAGTTGCGGGGTTTTATCCATTTATGGTTTCCCTGAGGAAAAACATTGTGTTCATTGTCTCTTGTGTTTGATTGTTGTGCTTGTTATTCTCTCAGTTAAAGATCCTAATATAATGCTAGCTTGAATGATAAAACTCGAACATGGTATCAGAGCTAACCTGAGAAGAAGACACTGTGCAGCTACATAAACTAGAGCTTCCTACTTTTTGGATCTCTCTCCAGAGATTTTCAGCAAAAGAAGGTTGGGATGACTCTCCTCTCTAGGGTGCATCTTTCTATCAAAGAACAATCTGATTTTGAGCATTTTTAGCTTTTGTCCCGACACTGCTACTGAAAATTAGGGCTTTCCACAGAAGTGAAATTTTTTAGTGAGCACAGGCTTGGATTGATATCCTCCTCAAAATCAAATTTTAGAGATCAATATCAAATCATTTGGTTGGACAAAACTCTGGGAAATTCAAACCCTAATCTGCTCCTGAACCAAC
Source organism: Pseudotsuga menziesii (assembly GCA_001517045.1). Lineage (NCBI taxonomy): Eukaryota > Viridiplantae > Streptophyta > Pinopsida > Pinales > Pinaceae > Pseudotsuga > Pseudotsuga menziesii. Next base: position 283,441 of record LPNX010367889.1, read on the forward strand.
ACTGCAGAAATTCAGCTTCAGATCCATTTCCGACATCTTGACCTGGTAAGATATAAATATTTTGTATTTCCATTTGAGTTTCTCAGTTAAGATGTCTCACCATACCAAGATTGATGAAAATCTTGAGGGATATTATAACTTTTGATCCTAGAAGTATAGGATCTCCCTGGTCCTGGAAGAAAATGAGTTGGACTCCTACATCAATGAGGAGGTTCTTGTTCCAGAGGGGGATGAGGCTAAGGCCTTACACAAGAAGAAGTTGGTGATGGCGAAGAGGATTATTGCTGATTCGATCAAGGATCACCTCATACCATAGGTTCCCTCCCTAAAGACACCTAAAGTTATGTTTGATGCCCTAACCAAACTATTTGAAGGAAAGAACATAAACTGGAAGATGACTTTGAGGAACCAGTTGAAGAATGTGAAGATCTTGAATGTGGAAACCATACACTCATACTTCACAAGGGTCTCCCAGATCAAAGAACAACTTGAAGTAGTGGATGAAGAAGTGGAGAATTCAAAGATTGTAATGGCCACCTTGAATGCTCTTCCTAGAACATGGGACTCTTTCATTAAAGGGATCTGTGCCAGAAAGAAGCTATTCAAGTTCAGCAGACTATGGGAAGAATGCTCACAAGAAGAAGCTCGGATAGCAGCTCGAGAAGAAAATATGGGAAGTGAAGATCAAGCTCTCACAGTTCAATCCAAGAAAAACAGAAGGGACCATCATCATCATTCTAAAGGTAAGCATTCTTCCTCCAAGAAAGCTCAACTCAGATGTTATACTTGTGATGAAATAGGACACTATTCCGTAGATTGTCCTAGAAACAAAAGAAACTCCCACAAGAAGAAAAACAACAAGAGAAGACATCATGCTCATGCTGCAAAATATGATGAACCTTCCACAAAGAGAAACAAGCAAGAAAGTGATGATTCTTCAAGTGATGAAGTATATGTTTTGATTTTTTCTCTCACGGGAAAGATCACACATGGAAGCAATGATTGTCTTATAGATAGTGGGGCTTCCACACATATGACAAGATTCAAAGATTCTTTTGTGAGACTATCAGAACATGAATCACCCCACAAGGTGAAACTTGGAGATGACTACCAGTATCCAATAAAAGGTAGTGGGGAATCCTCCTATAAGCTAGACTCCGGAAAGTCTATGAAGATGAAGGATGTATTGTTTGTACTGGGACTTAAGAAGAACCTCCTCTCCATATCTGCATTAGATGCAAAAGGCATGAGGGTTGCATTTGTAGATGGTCAAGTTCTCATGTGGCCAAAGGGAAAGACTTTTGATAATGCAGTAGTGATTGGGGAATAAGAGGGAGGCCTATACAAATTGAAGGGCCATCCAGAACAAGCTTTGGTCCATGAAACAGTAGATCCAAATGAAATTTGGCATAGAAGGCTTGCACATGTGCACTACGAGCACTACCACTTGCAAGCAAAGTTGTTGAAGGTCTTCTAGAAATTCAGGAAAAAGATGATGGAGTCTGCAAAGGATGTGCGAAAGGAAAGAACACAAAGAAGGCATTTCTAAGTAGTGAGAGCAAGACAAAAGGAATCTTGGAAATCATTCACTCCAATGTATGCAGTGCAATGTCATCAAGTTCATTAAGCCGATATGTATACTATGTTTCTTTTGTTGATGATTTTTCTAGGAAGACATGGATATACTTCATGAAGAAAAAAGATGAAGTATTCAGAAAGTTCAAGGAATTCAAAGCCTTGATTGAGAACCACACTGAAAACAAGATCAAGACCTTTCAATCAGATAATGGCGGAGAATTCACATCAAATGAATTCAAAGAATTATGAAAAGATTCAGGGGTTAAGAGGGAGTCAACCACTCCATATAATCCTCAACAGAATGGGGTTGTAGAAAGGAAGAATAGAACGATCATGGAAGCTGCAAGGGCTATGATTCTTGATCAAGGTATTTCCATGCATCTATGGGTAGAAGCTTCCAGAATAGCAGTGTATGTACAGAACCGTACTCCACACAGAGTACTCGAGAACATGGCACATAAAAAAGTCTTTTTCAGCAAGAAACCAAAAGTCAACCATCTCAGAATATTCGGTTGTCCAGTGTACATACACATTCCAAAAGAAAAGAGGACAAAGTTAGATCCTTCATGAAAGAAGGGTATATTTATGGGATACTCTGAAAGCTTGAAGGCTTACATAATATACTTCCCAGGATTCAAGAAGATTGACATCAGCAGGGACATAACATTTGACGAAGACTCAGCTTACAAATAATCTAGAAAGAAACCTACTAAAGAAACTGAAGAAACAGAAGCACCCAGAATTCATGACACAACCATGAACGAAGAAATTCAAGAAGAAGATCAAGAATTAGAAGAATATCAAGAAAATGTAGATCCACCTCAGGAGAAGAATCCTCACAAGGGGAAACCTGCTTGGGTATGAGAAGCTATCCAAGGTGAAAAATGATATGGGTCTCCAGAAGAGAGTCACAGAGAAAGAAAGAGGAGCAGGTCCTACTCCAGGTATGTAGCCTTATTATGTGATTTCATCGATAAAGAACCTTCCAACTATGAAGAAGCGGCAGAAAGAAAAGAATGGAAGGATGCTATGATCGAAGAGTATCAATCAATCATGAAGAATGATGTTTGGGATGTTGTCCCAAGACCGAAAGGGAAGTCTGTTGTAACTTCCAAATGGATTTACAAAATCAAGCATGCTACAGATGGCAGCATAGAAAAATATAAAGAAAGATTTGTGGGTCGTGGCTTCTCCCAGAAAGAAGGAATAAATTATGAAGAAACTTTTGCACCTGTAGCCAGATACACTTCCATCAGATCAGTACTTGCTTTGGCTGCAATAATGAAATGGAAGATGCACCAAATGGATGTCAAGACTGCTTTCTTGAATGGTGTAGTGGATGAGGAAGTGTATGTGGAGCAGCCACTCAGTTTTGAGACACATGACAGAGATTCTCATGTATGTAAATTGAAGAAATCCCTATACAGCTTAAAATAGGCACCTGGGACATGGTACGGCAGAATTGACAACTTTCCATCCAGTTTGGGATTTACCAAAAGTAAATCAGATTCCAACCTTTACTACAAGGTTGGATATGGTAACCCAGTGATACTCCTACTGTATGTAGATGATCTGTTTGTAATAGGTATGGATGGGTTGATTGCTAATATGAAGAGTAATCTTGCTGCCGAGTTTGAAATGAAGGACTTGGGTATGATGCACTATTTTCTAGGCATGGAGGTGGGGCAGAATGTAGATGGCATTTTCCTGGGACAAGGGAAGTATATGGTAGAGATCCTAAATAGGTTTGGGATGATGGATTGCAAGGCCATGACCACACCTATGGAATCAAACCTGAAGCTATTGAGTGATGCTTCATCAGAAGTAGTTGATGCTATGCTATATCATCAGATGATTGGGTTCTTGATGTACCTGATGAACACAAGACTAGATATTTGCTTTGCTATGAACACCTTGCTCCAGTTCCTGACAGATCTGAGACATGTTCACTTGGTTGCTGCAAAGCATATTCTGAGGTACGTAAGGGGTACAGCTGATTATGGTCTCAAGTATGAGGTGAATCAAAAGATTAACCTGGCGGGTTATGTTGATTTAGATTGGTCAGGCAGTTCCATCGATAGGAAGAGCACTTCAGGGTGTTGCTTTAGTATGGGATCAGGTGTGATCTCTTGGTTTAGCAGGAAGCAATCCTGTGTGGCACTCAGTATAGCTGAAGTAGAGTATGTCGCAGCTTGTTCAGCTAGTTGTGAGGCAGTATGGCTAAGGAAGTTACTATCTGATTTATTTGATCTCCAGTTAGATGCTACTTGTATATATTGCAACAACTAGAGTTGTGTGAAGTTGTCAGAGAACTCGGTGTTCCATGACAAGTCAAAGCATATCGAGATCAAGTATCACTATATCAAGGATATGGTGCAGAGAGGAGAAGTGAGGCTCCGGTATGTTGCGATGGATGAATAGATAGCTGATCTGTTGATGAAGCCATTGGCTAGAGTGAATTTTGAGTACTTCAAGGAGAAGCTTGGTTTTCTCCAGATCAAGGTTCCCTCCAAGGGGAGGTGATGATTCAGTGAGCCATTCTGACATGGTGAGAGGATTGGTTCCTTCCATGGTCAGATGTAAGGGTTGATCCATTCTGTCGTGGTGAGAGGATTGGTTCCTTCCATGTCAGATATGAGTGTTGATCCATTCTGATATGACTGTAGGATTGGTTCCTTCCATGTCAGATATGAGTGCTGATCCATTCTGATATGACTGTAGGATTGGTTCCTACATGACCAGATATAAGCACTGATTTCCATTCTCTGAATGGAGGTACCTGGTCAGTTACCATGAATACTTAGTTTGGGATTGAGGGCCATTCTGATATGACTATGGGATGTAGTCTCACATGATCAGATATAAGTGTAGGGACATTCTGATGTGATTGAGGGATGTGTTCCCACTTGATCAAATATAAGGGTTGATGCCATTCTCTGGGAGAATGGAGGCACCTAGTCAGTTACCAGGAACCCTCATTCTGGGACTGAGAGCCATTCTGACATGGTGAGAGGATTGGTTCCTTCCATGGTCAGATGTAAGGCCTGGGCCATTTTGACATGGGGGCAGGCTGGGCCCTCCCATGGTCAGATGTAAGGGCTGATGCCATTCTCTAGGAGAATGGAGGCACCTGGTCAATTACTAGGAGCCCTCAATCTAGGCCTAAGAGCCATTCTAACATGGGGGTAGGCTGGGCCCTCCCATGGTCAGATGTAAGGGCTGGGCCATTCTAACATGATGGTGGATGTATTCCTCTCATGGTCAAATGTGAGTGTTGGGCATGCCTTTCTGATGAGATGAGGTCAGATGTAAGTGCTAGGTGAGCCATTCTGACTTAGGGTCAAATATAAGCATTGAAGAAGACCTACATGGAGGATAGGCCTACAACCAACATGAAAAAGGGTTGGCTCTGTAGAATTTCTTGTGACGAGAAGAATCAAGAGATAGCACCAGTGATGATAACCCATTGATGATCCAAGATTGAGTGATGATCCAGATCCAGTGATGATGATCCAGCAGTGATGATCCAGATCCAGTGATGATCTAGATCTAGTGATGTTGATCCAACATAGATTATCTAGATCAAGTGATGATCCAGATCCAGTGATGATGATCCAGATCCAGTGATGATCCAGATCCAGCGATGATGATCCAGATCAAGATGAAGATGACTTGAAGATGACGAGGACTCGATGATGATCCAGATGATATAGAGAAGAAGACTTTTGCTAATAAATTGTGTCGAGAGAATACCTTCCTAGTTAATAGCGAGTGTTGATGTAATTGTAACTTTGGAATGTATTCACTTGTATATCTTATGTATTGTACCCTGATGTTTATTCCAAGAAGTGTTTGTAATGTAATTAATTCATGTCATGCCTTGATGTTCCGATCGGGAGTTTCTATAATATGAACAAGTCATGTCAAGTCATTGTGGGTAGCCCTCCTATTGATCAAGGGTTAAAGTCCCCACAGTTGTGGGGCCCTAGGGTTATTAGAATCTCCTAGAGAAGTTGGCCCTAGTGAGTTATTGTCAAGTTAGGAATTAGTATAAATAGAGAGTGAGCCTCTCTATTTATCACACACTCACTTACACTCAGTTGTAGTGCATAGCTGAGGGAGAAGAAGTTGTTGGGGATAGAAAGAAAGAGACTACTGCTATCGGGAGATCATCTTACTATTTTGGGGTTTTACTTTTGGTGCTGATTCTATCTCTGAGGAAGTTGCAAGGTTTTCTCCATTTATGGTTTCCCTGAGGAAAAACATTGTGTTCATTGTCTCTTGTGTTTGATTGTTGTGCTTGTTATTCTCTTAGTTAAAGATCCTAATACAATGATAGCTTGAATGATAAAAATATAATAGACTGGACGATTTATGGACTGGTAAAGGATCATCTCACAAAATTGCAACTGATGTTAGAGCGGTGTCGACAACACCAGATTGCATTGAATTCAAAAACGTACATATTTTTTGCTCCTTTTGGGATGTTGTTGGGGCACATTGTCTTTAAGGAAGGTATGTTGGTCAAGCCAGCCAAGATTGTGTTGATTCTTAACTTTCCATCACCTATGAATGTGAAGCGTCTCAGAGCGACATTAGGCAATATGGGATATTATTCCAAGTTCATCAGAGGATATGCCATGATCACAACACCTATGGAGAAGTTGCTGAAAAATTATGCATAGTTTGAATGGATTCACGAGTGTCGGGGAAGTTTCGACACATTAAAAATGAAGATGGCTTGGTTTTTCCAGATTGGATGAAGGAATTCCATGTCCATGTTGGTGCGTTGTCAACCATGTTGAAAGTGGTGTTGGAGAAACTAGGAGAAGGGGATTTTGATCACCTGATTGATTTCGCTAGTGGAAAGTTGTCATCTGTGGAAAAGAATTATACTACGACGGAGAGGGAAGGTGTTGTACAGGATAATTCACCTAATAACCTAGGTCTGGGGGGTTACCAACATACTCATAAATTGCAGACAGTTTGACTCTAAAAGCACAGAATAGGAAATAGGAAAGTAGAAGGACCTTACTTGTAAAATATGAATGTTGATCCAAGCTAGCTTCTTCCTCTTTGCTCCACTTCCAAAGTCTCCAGGATAGTTCCTCCTTCACCTGTTAATAAACACTCTTCTAGATGCAAAGTATATCATATATATAGATGCAGGTTAGGAAAATCATATATCATATTGAAATGTAAACATTTACCAATCCACAATATATGAAACACATATGGAAGAAGTAATATCTTTATTAACAATAATAGAAGAGAGTTTAGGTTACAACCCAATGTCTGAACAAGGACTCCTCTGTCACCAAAGGACTCTGAGTTTCTCTGCTCCAAATATTTCTGTAGACAATCCACCAGCATAACTTTGCTCTCCAAATATGTATATCAAACCCCCTCCCCAAGGCCTTTATTTATATGGATGAAATGAGGAAATTCTCAAAGGTTAGGGAGGTTGTAGCAGTTAATGGGATTAAGGTAAATGAGTAAACTAATCTCCCATTAACTCGTGTTTTTAAATATTAATTTTGAGGAAACCATATGCGGGTCTGTAGTAAAGAAACGCGCGTATGATACGCGACTCTATAGAAATGCAACCCGCGTATACATGTATGCGCGACCTGCTGAAAATGATACTCGGGTATGATGCACGAGATGCCAATTGATATAGTCGCGAATGCTACTCAAAATCTCAAAATGGCAAAGTAATCAGCTGGGCATATAGGCAATGTATTTCATCATCAACCAAGGTATAATGAAACTAGGCAAACCTCAATCCATAAGTGTCCTTTTGTGTGCCGACCTGAGGGATGTCAGCACTCGGACGGAGAGGTGCCAATCAAGTGTATAACAGATGCCCCCTAATGTGTGAGGTCAGAGGGGAACGATGGCCGAAATACATTATAAAATTTAACTCAGGAGAAACTCAGAAATCCAGTGGAGTAGAAGGAGTACCTGAAACAAATACATAGTAATGTCATAAACAAAATTATATCTGAGGATGCTATGTTCAATTTACTGGAACACTAGCTCCTTTACAATATTTGAGTACATCATATGATATGGGTAAAAACCACGTATTTACAAAGGTGGATCAAAGCCACAATACAATAATGATGAGTCTTCAAAGATCTGGAAGCTGGATATAGAAATGGAACATAGTCTTGCGCAACTTAGTTCATGAGAGGAGAACTAAGGTCTTAATAAAAGATCCCAAAGAACCAGTACAATCCAAGCCATGTGAATAAGGGTAAGTTGAAGTCGAACATGGAAAGGATTCAACATTTTGTCAACCAATAGATGATAATTGACAACTAAAGCAAAGGAGTTCACCAATGATGAAAGTGAATCCAGAGGTACCATCATCAAAGCTCTAGGTCATCGTCATCAGGAGGTACTGAAACGGAACCACACTGTGATAGGGAAGGCAATAGATCCTCCAACGGATCACAAGAGTGACTAGGAACTGGGCAAAAGAAGGTAGACACAAGTAAATGGATAACAGATATAATAGTAATAGGATCAGGTGATAGATCAGACACTAGCTATAATCCTTGAACAGTGAGCACGACACAGAGATGACCCAAGGTAGCATACAACGGATAGATAGAACAACTAGACTTATCTGTCATGTAGGAGACATGATCAGATTCCCCAGGTATAATGGACAAGAGGAGGAGTCAAGACTCAAAGTGATAGTTGAACACAAGTGTATACTGAAACATGGATATCGGAAGGCAAAAAGTGCTATGTTCAAGGATGACATGCTGCCATTACTGAAAACAAGAGAAAACTTCTTCCTTACCTTCCCTGTTAAGTTTTAACGAGTCCAAGAAAACCAACTCGGTTCCCTCTTCATTTTTTAACAAGCTTGAAGAGATGGGAAAATAATGCTTGATACACTGATCTGTGGATTTAACGAGCCTGAACTAGTACATGCTCGATTGGTGCTTTCATATTTAGAGAGTCTGAAAATGCCAAAGAAGACTCCAGGGGTTTCCTTTTTCGTCCAATTTAGTCTCTTAAGGCCGGAAAAGTATAAAAGAAACCTCAAAAGAACTCTCTTAACTTCCGAAGAAGAAAAGGTGAACCTTTTTTGTACTTAGTCGGGGAGGTCCGAAAAAGGCTAAATTACCACCTACCCAACGCTCCTTCCATAACAGCATAAAATAGCTTGAGTTTTACGAGTGTGAAGGAAAGCAAGATCACTCGGAAAGATCCATTTGGTTACGAGAAATGGGGCTTACAACAATAAACTTGTTGCTTTGTTCTTGAATGTTTGACGAGCATGACAAAGACACAAAGTACACTCAGAATCTTTTTCATGTTTGGGTCCAGAGCATGAAAAAGAAAAAGTAAGCTCAAACCGGGTGTTCCTTTTCCATAAATTTAGTCCCTCAGGTCCGGAAAAGTGATAAACCTATACCTGAGAATACTCTTCTCAATTCCGAAGAAAAGAGAGTGATCCTTTCACGTATTATTCTGCATGGTCCGAGAAAGAGATAACCTACCACCAATGCGGATGCCCATTCACATATTCTTAACGAGCCTGAACGGACAAGTTTACTCGGCAATCAAGTCTATTTTGAAGGAGTCAGACCTGGGCCTAAAGAAACTCCATAGGGCGGGGAGTCCTATAAAGGGATAGCTTGTAAAGAGAGATTCAGAAGAAGCTCTATTTGGCGTGAAAAATAGCTATGAGGAAACCCCTGGGCCTGAAACAGTGACAGAATGAGTACCAAAGGATGGCAAAGGCATATAAGGATGATACTCGTGAAATAGGGATCCTAGCCACGGAAGAACAATGGTAGAGACAAGGGACTAATGGCTTAAAATACCATAGTCCGTGGCAAAATGTTGCATACTAAGGTTAATGTGGAGTGATAAGTTGCCAACATGTGTTGGGAAGAGAAAAAACCACCCTATAGAAGTATCAACACTTTGAAATAGTTAGTAAACCTGTTCCAAGGCACAAAAAGGGATGGTATTAATCAATTGACATTTCAAACTATAGAAAAAACCCACTTTACGAAATAATTTTTTTTTATAAATAGTTTGAAAAACAAAACATTTCTCACCATTTCACTTTTTGAACCAAAAAGGAAAGTTTTACCCTCTAACTTTGATCGCTCGTTGTGGACAATTGGACCGGTGGAATTCAAATCCGTCAGTGTCAGGTAAATCTACACCCTGTGCTCTTTAATTTCATCCAAACAAATTTTAGAATTAATGGTCAATTCAATTTAATTCATCAATATAAAAAATGGCAAAATGTATACGTAGGTTGCCACATAGGAAAGCCGCGCATACGCGTTTGATGCACGAGTTGCCGCATAGGGAAGCCGCGCATGACTCGCGAGCTGTCCCAATGGACAGTCGCGCATACTGCGCCATAGCTAAAAGCTTTAAAAATAGGTCAAATTTTTAAATTTTTATGATGAATTACTGAATCACACTATGTGTTTTTTGTCAGGAAAATATGGTGCTGGAGTGGTGGGAGAGGGAACATGAGATGATGGACCAAGCGGCTCTCCAAAGCCCTCCTACTATCCAAGCATTACGGAATAGTGGGCTATTAAAGTTTTTCTGCACATCACCCATGCGGGCCAATGTCCGCATATTAGAGTTCTTGGTCAGTTATTCGGACTTTGGAGCTTACCGTAGAGGACATCTATTTCATTACCGGATTATCACATCGGGGAGCACCGGTGAACCTGGAGGGCACTGGCAGGGTTGGTGACCCCTTGAGTGTCCAGAACTATGTCGACGTATTCTGCAGGCCAGGTACTCAAAAGAAGGGCAGTAGCGTTCTCATCGTAGACATACAGGACTTTACGCTATAGGTATTGGCCAGTACTATTGTTAGACTTTCAGGGTCAGCAGGACTACATCATGCCACCAGGACTCAGATGAGAGTGGCGGTGGACTACTTTAGAGGCACACTCTTTGATTGGTGTACAGGGATTGCCCCCATCATGAGGAGGCAATTGTCCGACTGTAGGAGGGGGAGATGGAAGAACTTTAGCTATGCTAGTATATTGGTTGCGTTCTTCTTTGAGAGGGTGCCAGCTATGAGCCCTGCGGTGCCATTACAGGTCCAACATCCCCGTCAGCTGAGGCTGAGCAGGTGGGGGGATATCTTCCTCCGACAAGGAGGGGGAGATGTAGTGCAGAGTATGTATGACGATGATTTTTATACATGGTGGGAACGGCAGGTGCCAGCATTTGAGCAGTTCCCATATGCCGGATTAGATTTCCGAGGTGATCCAGACCTAGTCCTCCCTCCAGGAGGAGCATGGGGAGAGATGGGTAAGTCATTTTTTATTTTTTATCATTATCAAATTTTTATGGATTTTCAAATGATAGGATATATACATATGCACAATTCTAACCCTACTCATGTGTCAAAATGTAGATATTGGACCAGTCCACCCAGTAGGGCACCCACGTACCTTCATACGTCCTGTAGCAGGAGGAGATCCTGGGCTGATCCAGGTACTCGAGATGAAGCTGAATAGGCTTACCGAGCGAGTACCCACTATACGGATAGAGCATCTCCCTGTAGCTATGCAGGAGTCCATAGTTGGAGTTCCACTGGCCTGGCTACGTCTTTTCAAACGGGTAGCCAGAGTAGTATGTGTATATAGAGATGTAGTGGAGGCTGCCGAAGCCGAGGAGGCTGAGGAAGCCAGGGGGCACAGAGATCACGGGGACCAACCAGGTCCCAGTGGCCATGGCGGACAGTCTTAGTGCTAGGCATTTTGATGGATGTTGATCCACTTTTTGTATATTTTGTACATGATGGGATCTACGGATCAGACTTGACCTATCCTATGTATGAACAGATATTTACATATATATATATATCTATATATATATTTGGTTTGGTTGTCAACTTATTTACAAATGTTTTTTATGTATTTGCTGTATATTTTATGGAATGTGTGTGAGATGCCAGTCCAAAATATAGTTAGCATATGCATCAGTTAATGAATTTTGGTTTCTTGGAATGTGATTAAAAGTAATAATTTCAAAATGTCTTTCCAGTAAATGTATTTGCATGAACTGACGTAACAATGTAGGATTACGCACCTGGTAAGCTCGATTGAGCTGGGAAACAACCAACTGAGAATCCAAACGGACTTCTAGCTGGGTGATGCCTCGTGACAAAGCATCCCATAGGAGCTCAATAACAACCCTATACTCAGCAACATTATTGGAAGCAGGACCTAGACAAGCGCCACCCACAGCAACAAGCTGTCCTGAAGGGGAGTAGATAACCCATGCTGCCGAAGCCAGGTTACAAGTGTGACGGCTAGCGCCATCAGCAAAACCTACATACATCTCGGAAGGCATCTGCAACAACCAGCAGATAGTATAAAAAATGAAACTGAAAACCTAATGTACATAAAAATACATACATCAATATACAAGAAAAAGTGCTAAGCCTAGGCATAGTACTTCTTCAGGTAGAGCCCATTTCTAGGCTCAGGCAGCTTATTCCCATCATAATCCACTAATTCATATGTGCCTTTACTCAAAACTTTAGACACAACATAGGGTCCCAACCACATAGCCTTGAATTTTCCTGCCCCCAGGGGCTCTTTATCTTGATCCCAGAGCAAGACAAGTTCCCCCTCAGAGAAAACCCGAGGTTTGACCATTTTATCAAATTGAGATTTAACCCTATTCTTATGCGCTTGATTTGCAATCAATGCATCTCTACGTTTCTCATCAAGATGTTCTAAATGGAGCAACCGTTCTTCAAGCTCAGTTGTTTCAGGTAGCACATGAATAGCTATCTGTAAGGATGGGATTCCGCATTCAATCAGTGCAATAGCTTCCACCCCATGAACGAGTTGGAAGGGGGAAAAACCCGTAGTAGTTTTGGCATTGGTTCGATAAGCCCAAAGAGCAGGATATAACATGATGTGCCAATTTGAACGGGCTGTATCAATAGTACGTTTAAGTATAGTTTTTAGAGTTTTGTTTACAACCTCAACCTGACCATTTGCTTGCGGATAATAAGGAGAAGAGTGTTCTTGTCGAAATCAGAGCATGGTGGTCAGCTCTGTCATCATGTGATTTTGGAAATGACTGCCATGGTCAGTGACAATCACTTTGGGAATACCAAACCTAGCAATAATCTGATTAAACATGAAGTAAGCTGTCGTTTCCCCATTGTCTTTGAAAGTAGGCATTGCCTTTGCCCATTTTGTGAAATAGTCGATAGCGACAATGATGTATTTGTGCCCCCCAGCCGAGGCTGGGTTGCATGTCATATAATCGATCCCCCACTTCATGAAGGGGCCTACCGAGATGACGGGAAATAAGGGAGCAGGATGTGACCGCATTTTTCTGGTGTACAGCTGACATGGATGACAGCATTTTACAGCTTCCACACAATCTTTAAAGATGGTGGGCCAGAAATACCCGGCACGTAATATCTTCTGGGCCGTTGCTAACCCAGATAAATGACCCCCACATGCTCCGCTATGGGAATCATTTAGGACAATCTCCGCTTCCTCATGAGTAAGGCAGGGACGCAAGACAGAATCTACCCCTCTTCGATATAATGTATCTCCTATTATGAGGTAGTTTTTATCATGAAGACGTAACTTGCGTTGGTCTTCCCTAGAGTAAGCGGTAGGATACTTCAAAGTCTGGAGATATATGAGAATATCTCCGTACCAAGGATCAGAGGTTGATATAAGGAAGATGTGCTTATCTGGGAATGAGTCATCTTGAATCACTACATCTTCTTCCGTAGAGAATTCTGCTATAAGCTCTGCAAAAACTAAGGACTTTTTGGATTTAGCAGATTGGAAAACCAAGTCAAACTCTTGAAGGATGACTATCCACTTGTTGAACTTTCCCCCAAAAATGCGTCGGGATAAAACATATTGGAAAGGGTTTACATCAGCCACTACAATAGTGGTCCTCAGTAAGATGTAGTGCCGTAACCTCTGTACAGCATAAACAGCCGCTAAGTCTAACTTTTCGACGTGGGAGTACTTGAGCTCAGGCCCAACCAGAGCGCGGCTAAAATAATAGAAAACATGCTCAACGAGCTTGTCATCCTCTTGAACTAGCACTACCCAATGGTAGACTTCGACACGGCCAGATATAATAAAAAATCCCTAGAGTAATCTGGCGGGCGTAATAAAGGAGCCGACAACAAGGCTTTCTTCAATGCCTCGAACGCGAGTTGTGCAGTTTCATCCCATACAAATGGGGTGTCCTGTTTAAGCAGGCGCATGAAACCTTTTGTGATCTTGGCATAATTAACGATAAAACGTCGAAGGAAGTTAGACTTTCCTTGTAGACTCTGAATTTGCCTAAGTGAGCGAGGAGGAGGCAGATTTACAATGGCCTCGACTTTTAATGGATCCACCTATATGCCCCTACTAGAGACAATGAATCCAAGCAATCTACCTGATTCGACGCAGAAAACACACTTGTGGGGATTCAAGCGAATTTTATAGTACCTGCATCTCTCAAAAATCAACCTTAAATGATCTGGATGCTGGATCCTCTTGCGAGAATGAGCAGGCAGATCATCCAGGTAAGGCTCGACAATGGCTTTTATATCGTGAAAAGCAAAGTTCATGGCTCGTTGAAAGGTTGCCCCTGCATTTTTCAATCCAAAGGGAATTTTTCTATAAGCGAATGTACCCCAAGGGAAAATAAAAGCAGTTTTATGCTGGTCTTCTAGTTTGATTTGGATTTGATTGTAGCCGGAGAAACCATCCATAAACAAGAATACTTCACTAACCGCACATGCATCTATGATTTGATCAATAAACGGTGTAGGATAGTTGTCCTTGGGACAGGCTTTGTTAAGGTCATGAAAGTCGGTACAAACGCGAATAGTCCCTTGCTTTTTATCAACGGGGACTGGGTTGGACACCCACTCAGTCAAAGCAACGGGATATATAAAACCTGCTTTCAACAGCTTTTCTACCTCTGCCTTCATAGCTGCCGCTTTACGCGGGTTCACGGGGCATAATTTTTGCCGAACCCGCTTAGCATCAGGATAGGTTGGGATCTCATGTTGAACAATAGATGGATCAATGCCTGGCATCTCCTCATATGACCAGGCAAAGATATCGCAGAATTCCTTGAAAAGGGCAGTATAAATAGCAATCTCCTCCGGAGAGCAGTTTGCACCTATATAGATATTTTCAATGACATCTAGCTTTACAGAGATGTTGATCGGTATAGTAGCAGAAATGTTTGCCATATTCCCCTCGGCGAACACTCCTTCCCTAGGTAAAGGGTTGATAGGTATATCAACATCATCCGACAGTCTCACATGGAACTCTTGGTTTTCTATCTTGCTTAGCTCTAGAAGGAAATAAGATCGGTGATGAAGATCCTCACATATCTTATCACGTGAACACATAGCTTCCAAAATAGCTTCATCTGAAGGCAAAATAGTGTCTAAGCAATCTATGGAATGTAAAGAGTTTTCTACCCATGCATGCATATAAACTTCTTTCAGATCATCCGAGACTGTAAGAGGATCTGGAATGGGATCTACAGTGGTTTGGGTAATAGTTTGATACACCACTTCCACTGCAGACAAGGGAACTTCCAGTTCCTGAGGGGTTGGGAGGACCCAAGGATCAGTCCTATCGACCACCGAATCAATGGACTTCCCCACAGTAGTAGAACCGAGATAAAGGACTGGAGCTGGAATATCGAATGTGCCCATCAATGATGTGTACAGTCCAGCCCCCAAGCTCTGTGCAGCAGGTTTGGCCTGATCAACCAATGGCACAGTGGAATATTTAGACTCTAAGCGGCCTTTACGAGTAAAATCAAGTTGGTCAATAGTGACCAGCTTGCCCTCATGTGGAAATTCCATGACACGAAAGACAGCAGATGCAACAGCAGACATTGCATAAGTCCAATTCCTACCCAGAAGCAAATTGTAGTCCAATGGAGCATCAATCACTTTGACTTCAACAGAGACTGCTTTGCCGGCCAACTTAATCTTGAAAGCTGGTAGGATACCATGTGGACGGAAAGACCTTCCATCAAAAGCAATAAGTAAAGTGGTTGACGGGACCATCTCTGGGGATCCGAGAGCTTTCCAACAAGCCAGAGACATAACACAAGTAGAGGCTCCCTCATCAACAACCGCTCGTCCAATGGTCTTACCACCATGGACAACATCTATCGATAAAGCTACATGATAAGGGTGGCGAATTTTAACCTCAGAGAGATTAAATTTCGCTAAGAGACTCGAAGAGTCCATACTACCTAGAGCTGCTAAAAGGGCATTCCGCTGAGCGGGACAGCTTTGTAGCACCTCCAAAGCTGACATTGCACAAGGAGTCTGGGCCAAGTCTTCAACCACTGAGTAGTTAGAAGCAGCTCGGGCATTTGGGTTATGCAAAGTCTTCTTAAAGACACCTTTGGGTATCTTTGGCATTATTTCCGCAGGTTTCTCTATAGTGAGAGGGTTGGAAGATTCAACTACAGCTTTACCCTTCTCATCGGTCTCTTTGTCATAGTTCTTGTTCCTGGTTTGTAACAAATTTGAGGATCTAACCATGTTGATATAATTAGGGTCAGGAGCAGTTTGACTACCCCCTGCTACGGTAGAAGCTGAAGCAGAATTCTGGCCCTGGGTAAATGGATCCTTCAGGACAGCCGGTAGTTGCGTTTGTAACAGCTTATGAGCTTGTTCCATGAGGGGACAAAGATGAGTAAGATGGTCCCCTTGGCCCAACTTACAAGGGAACTTGATTTTCTTCTTTTCCTTTTTGCCCCCATCAGCATTGTTTGCGGGCTTTGGCTTGTTTTGATTTTGGTTTCCCTCTCCCTTTTTTCCTTTCTTCTTCTTCCCGCCGGGCTGCTGATTACCCTTCGAAGAGGTTTGTGCAAAAACATTTGCACTTTGGGAGGAGGGGGCAGCCTTTGTTGCCTCCGCCGTAGACTGTTTGACAGACAATTGGTGAAGTTGTTTTGTCAAAGACTCTACAGTGGGAGAGTTTACAGACCCAACCACACCATCGACATGGGGTCCAGGCTTGGGTTTCTCGGCCTCATGAGAAGGCCTTGGTGCCTCAGGGATGATTTCATATAAAATCCCAGACTGTGAATAAATCAAGTCCAACTGCTGGGCCCTGAGTATGGCTTCTTCCTCACTAGTCACTCCTGATGTGGAGACATCCTTAGATATGTAGGGCAATAAAGATTTAAGGAACCATTCTAACAGAAACTTAGGAGGGATGGTAGCTTTAATGAGGCTCTTTCACCTCCTCCACTCTTGGATATGATCCGAGATGTGGGTTGCCTTGTTTTGTCTAAAGGTGGACAATAAGTCCGTTCTGAAGTCGTAACGGATTGGAAGCTGAAAGTGGCTAAGGAAAGCGATAGCCAAGTCCCAGAAGCTGGTAAAAGCAGCAGAAAGCAGCTCAATGTACCATTTTGCTGCAATTCCCGTCAAGGTCCTCTGGAACAGCCTCAATCTCACTGAATCTTCATTCAATGAGTTGGAAGAACACCATAAGTGGAAGGTGGTGGCATGTGCCCCAGGATATTCACCAGCCTTACCTTCGAACTTAGGGATGTCCGAGGGCAGTTTGGTGGGAATAGGTGGCCACAAGGGGTCATGCCTCACCGGATCGTTCATCAACTTTGGTAAGTCTGGCAAGTTCAAGGTTGCCAGAAAAGGAATCTTTGGCCTAGCCGGTGTACTAGAGGTACTAGCTTGGGGATTAGAGGGACTTGCCCTTGATCACCCATAAGTAAAGGTGGGGTTGCCCCCAGACACTGGTTGTGAAGTGGGTAGGTTGCTTTGGAACGGGTTCCATCCGTAAGCCACCGGATTTTGGGTGGGAGGTGCAGTGTAAGTGGTTCAGGCCGTCCCCATAGAAGTTGGGGTTTGAAAGACTGGAGCAGGTATCCCTCCACTAAACAAAGAGAAGGGAGAGCTCGTGTATGGGACCGAAATAGGGGTTTGGTAGCTTTGTCCATAAGAGGTGTTGCTACCAAATTGCACTCCTACATATGGACTGGATGGGGGTATGTGCCCCCCATTCCAAGGGAATCCTTGGACAAAAGCCGAGGATCCCACCGGACCATTGTGGGTAGTGTAAGGGAAGGAAGAAGGAATTGTATGAATACTAGGAATCCCAGTAGCCATATCACTAGACATACTTCCAATGTTCGAGTAAACCGGTGGTTGGACCACCCGGCTTGCTGGAGTTAAGGGTGTGGAAGGTAAACTAGATCTAGGGGTACTAACCGGGGGAGGTAGTACCCCTTCAACCGGAAGGGTTGAGATGAAAAAAAATGAAGTTTCTCCTTCAGAAGACATAGCTCTACCTACAGGTACACCTAGCACTGGTGAACTAAAAAGCCTAACCTGCACGATCACTGGATCGTTCAAATCAGTCAAGGGGGTATTATAATTTCTTGCAAACTCGTTAGCTTGCAATTCTTCTACCTCGACTGTGTCAAAGTCAAAGTGATTAGCTATTAATTCTGGTTCACCAAGAACCTCACTTACTCCTACTGGTTCAAAAGAACCACCTGTGCTTAGTCTCCGCCTTTGGGGTAAAGGTGGAGGTTCCAGTGGTGAGAGAGGAGGAAGGTTTCTCAACCTTCTTGACCTTCTAACAAGTTGGTCCTCTAGAATTAAGACTTTAAATAATCACACCCTAAGGCCAACTAAACACAAGCAGATCCACAGAGCACACACTAAAAAGATCCTAGAGTCTCAAGCAATCAAAACAGGCTATAAAGATATGCTTTCCCGAAGAAAGCTGATGAACAGTTACTTGGCGTCCTTGAGGGGTTGTTAGGCACAAGCGGAGGAATCACCCAACCACCCTCCTACACTTTCCACAAGAGTTACCTTCCAAGTCCATTCAAGGTGAACCAGAAATAACCTTCCGGTTTACCTAGGTATGAGCCCTAAAAAGACAAGAGACTAAGGCTACCTTGACAATACCTACTCTCTAGGGGGACAGTCGCAAGCCGAACTCGTACGCATGGGCAGGGTAGCTGAGCCCGAAATTATGCCTAGACAGAATCCCCAGATGCACAAAAGTCTTGGGTTACATTTTGACAAGGATTCGGGGGGTTATCCCCTCTGTCCAAGCCTCCACGTGGCCTCGTGCTTAACTCCCGTTTGAGAGGAGCTTCCCAGATACAGCGATAGAACCAAGGATTTACCTAACGAATGGCCCACTACGTTTGAGTTTATAGTTTGTGGGAAGTTTACACTCCCTAGCCCACAAACCTAGCCTAAGCTAGTAGGTGGAAGGCCCTAAAAATAAAAACTTACTAATAGATTTTAAATTTAAGCTTTAATTTTAAGGGCTGTTCTTTACTCAAAGGAAGTGGAAGTGATGGACTGTATGATGTTTTTGACTTAGGAGAAAATAAATGAAAGTAAAAGGTGCATTTAAAGCAAACTATCACTATAAAATAAACTTCTTTTCATTTTTTCAAATAAATATTGATGAACTATATGTAGAAAAAAGAGAAACTAGCCTATGTTTTTGTATTTTTCTGAGATAATATTCTTTAAACTGAAACAAACACTACTCTAATGCAAAAATTACAATGCAAAAGATTAACTATGTTTTATTTTTCACTTTAAAAAATGCTCAAAAAACTACTATGCATGTATAAATGCAATGCTTGAGTAAACTTGACACTTATAGACTGTATAAAAAACACAAACTGAAACTAACAGGAAAACAGAACCTAAAAACCAGCAAGAAAAGTAGGCTAGGACCTCGACTTGGGTGCAGACAATGACCGAGAGATCACTGCAGACTTTTAAACAGGCAAGTGCAAACCAATAACTAACAGACAACAGACTGGACAAACAGAGTCTAAGACCCTGATCACTGATCTAGACTCAGGCACTCAAACCAACAACCCAAACAGGCCAGAAAGTTTCAAGATGCATACAGTAAATAAAACAAGTAAAGGGAACCCAAGGGCTTCGAAAAGCACTAAGATGTCATCACCTAATACACTCAGACAACTCTGCAACACTCTTAAACAAAGTCTTAATAGAAAACAGGACTTATAAAAAGCCAAAGAACAAGCAAACTTTGACACAAAAATCACAGTTTTCAGGAGTATGCGTGACTGTGTAGTAGTGCAGGTCGCGAATGATGCGCGACTGTATAGTGGAACAACCCGCGCATAAAACTCAGTACTCGCGACTGTCCAGTGGGACAACCCGCGTATGGGTATAAAAGAATTCTCAAAAACAGAGAAAGACCCAAGACTTTCAAATGCTACAGTAAGTAAGAAAGCAGAAATCACAAACAAAACTTCGAGCAATGACTGGTCAGGACAACAGAAAAAGACCTAAAGCAGACTAGGCTTCCCCAGCAGAGTCGCCAGTTCTGTTGTACAGGATAATTCACCTAATAACCTAGGTCTGGGGGGTTACCAACATACTCATAACTTGCAGACAGTTTGACTCTAAAAGCACAGAATAGGAAATAAGAAAGTAGAAGGACCTTACTTGTAAAATATGAATGTTGATCCAAGCTAGCTTCTTCGTCTTTGCTCCACTTCCAAAGTCTCCAGGATAGTTCCTCCTTCACCTGTTAATAAACACTCTTCCAGATGCAAAGTAATTCATATATATAGATGCAGGTTAGGCAAATCATATATCATATTGAAATGTAAACATTTACCAATCCACAAGATATGAAACACATATGGAAGAAGTAATATCTTTATTAACAATAATAGAAGAGAGTTTAGGTTACAACCCAATGTCTGAACAAGGACTCCTCTGTCACCAAAGGACTCTGAGTTTCTCTGCTCCAAATATTTCTGTAGACAATCCACCAGCATAACTTTGCTCTCCAAGTATGTATATCAAACCCCCTCCCCAAGGCCTATATTTATATGCATGAAATGAGGCAGCTCTCGAAGGTTAGGGAGGTTGTAGCAGTTAATGGGATTAAGGTAAATGAGTAAACTAATCTCCCATTAACTTGTGTTTTTAAATATTAATTTTGAGGAAACCATACGTGGGTCTGTAGTAAAGAAACCCGCGTATGATACGCGACTCTATAGAAATGCAACCCGTGTATACATGTATGCGCGACCTGCTGAAAATGATACTCGCGTATGATGCGCGAGATGCCAATTGATATAGTCGCGAATGCTACTCAAAATATCAAAATGGAAAAGTAATCAGCTGGGCATATATGCAATGTATTTCATCATCAACCAAGGTATAATGAAACTAGGCAAACCTTAATCCATAAGTGTCCTTTTGTGTGCTGACTTGAGGGATGTCAGCACTCGGATGGAGAGGTGCCAATCAGGTGTATAACAGAAGGGTTGGAAATGGTCTACGCATTCCAAAAAATTTGACACTATCTGTTGGGAGTTCATTTCAAGATGTTCATTGATATCTCTACATTGACATACCTGGTGAATAAGCCTTTGTTGGGGGGGGGAGATATGTCGTTGGCTACTCCTCTTCCAAGAATTTGATTTCAAGATAATTGTAAATCCAGGTCACTTGAATGAACGACCTGACCATTTGTCACAAATTGAGACAGGTGAAGAATCGAGAAACATTTAATATGGGTTACCTGATGCACAACTATTCAGAGTTGCAATGGTTGACGATTACTATGAGAAAATAGTTTAGTTTTTGCGACGGGAACAACACCAGAAGGGCTCACTACAAATAAAAAGAAGCATTTGGTTATTCGAGCCACAGATTTCTAGTTGATTGTTGGAGAACCCTATAAGATGGGACCTGACAATATCTTACAATGATGTGTCCTACCAAATGAACATGAAAGGGTCTTGGTGGAATCACATGCAGGAGTTGCTGATCGACACTAAGGAGGTCGCGCTACTGCCACGAAGGTACTCCACACAGGACTTTGGTGGCCAACTCTCAATGGTGATGCAACATGCTATGCGCGGAGTTGGGATGTTTGTCAAACAATTGGGAAACCATCACGGAGGGATGATATTCCATTGGTACCGTAGATGACGTTGCATCCATTTGATAAATGGGAAGTGGATTTTGTGGGACCAATAAACCCTTTAGGGAAGAGAACCGGTGCATGATATATCATCACAGTGATGGATTATTTGACAAGGTGGGTGGAAGCCGCACCCATGGAAAATTGCACCGCTGCAATGGAGGCAAGGTTTATGTTTGACAATGTTGTCACTCATTTTGGTTGTCCAAATATTTGATGAGCCATCATGGGAGTCACTTCATCAATCACACCATAAGTGCATTGCTAGAGGAACTTCAGATACAGCATGAGAAGAGTAACCCTTATCATCTGCAAGAGAATGGGATAGTTGAAGTGTTCAATAAGGTGTTGGATCATGCACTCACAAAGGTCTACAATGCAAATCGTGATGACTGGGATCTGAAGATTCCCACATTATTATGGGCTTATCGCACTACTTGAAAAAGGTTGATAGGGAAGACACCATTCAAGTTGTTGTATAGGAAGGAGGAATTCATGCCAATGGAGTATATTGTTACAAATTTGTGCATCATAGCAGCAATAGGGATGAACAACAAAGGAGAATTGGAAGAACACCTAGCTCAATTAGTGCAGCTGGAGGAAGACCAATTTGTTGGAGGATTTCATCAACGTGTTGAGAAGGATCGATGAAAAATATTGGCACCATCGCCACATCAAAAAAAATCATTTTCACGAAGGAGACTTGGTGCTGCTATATGACGGTAAGTTCGCCAAGCATCCAGGTAAGTTGCAAATGCATTGGTTGGGTCCTTATGTTATCAATTTAATTACTGAGGGAGGCACGGTATAGTTGCAACAGTTATATGGTGTGATGCTGCCTAAGTTGGTGAATGGCAATCGGCTGAATCCCTACAGGATGGGCGTGATGCTTGAGGAATTGTGCAAAGAAAAAAAATTTGTTTTGCATGAGATGGTAGTTAGGAGGATGGAACACTAGGTGCAATTGGAAGCACAAGAAGATGGGTTGAGGTCACCGTAGAGTCAAATTAGCAGTAAATGCAGTAGTTAAACCAGTTATCTGGCGGTGTTGTTGGATGAGATGCCCATTAATGGAGGATCTGACCGTTAGATCGGGACGATTGGAGATGTATTTGGGTAATTAAAGGTGGATTTGGTCAACATGATTGAGAAATATTTCACATGGTAGATCCTGCGCTATAAGAATTGATGGTCCATGGTTTGAAGTCATCGTTGAGTTGCAAAGTCGAGATTGAAGCATAGAGCTGAGTGAGAGTGATTTACAGAGTGGAGTGAGGTTGACGAAGTGGAGTGGGAATTGTTGTGCCATTGCAAGTTATGTAGAGTGCCACAGTTACACACGACATTTCCAGTGGGAGTGTTGATGTATTTGCAACTTCAGAATGTATTCACTTGTATTTCTTATATTGTATTTCATTGTACCCCAATGTTCCTATTGGGAGAATCATTAATATAATAAAGTCATGTAAATTCATTGAGGTTAAACCTCTGTTGTAAGTCGGGGAAATAGTCCCCACAGTTGAGGGGTACTAGGGTTATTAGACTCTCCTAGAGAAGTCGACACTGGTGAGTATATGTCAAGTGGAAAACTAGTATAAATAGAGAGTGAGACTCTCTATTTGAAACACACACTCACTCAACTGTAGTGCATGAGTGATAGAAGAGGAGCTCACACAAGTGAGAGAGAGAACAGTTGTCGGAGATCATATTTGTGTTTTTGGGTTTTACTTTTGCTATTGGTGCTCATTCTATCTCTGAGGAAGTTATGGATTTTTCTCCTTTATGGTTTTCCCAAGGAAAACTATTTTTGTCTCTTGTCTCTTGTGATTATTGTTGTGCATGTTATTCTATCAAATAAGATCCTATATCACATTGTTTAAATGATAAAATTCTAACATGGTATCAGAGCTAACCTGGGAATAAGACACTGTGCACTTGTAGAAGCTAGGGATTCTTAAGTTTTTGGTCTCTCTCCATCGATTATCAGTAAAAGGAAGCTAGGATAACTCTCCATTGAAGGGCGCATCTTTCTGTTGAAGCAGAATTTGATTTCGGGCATTTTCAAATTTTTGACCTATCACTACTATGGGAAATTAGGGCTTTTCATAGAAGAGGAATTTTTGTGAGCCCAACATAGGATTTGTCTCCTCATCAAAATCAAATTTTAGAGACCAAGATCAAATTTTTTGGTTAGGTATAACTCCAGGAAAGTCAAACCCTAATTTTCCCTGGAACCAAAAAAACAACACTCCAGAAAATTAGCTGTAGATCCAGTTCCAAAATCTCAAATTGGTAAGTTATAAATATTTTGTATTTCCATTTGAGGTTCTCTTTAAAGATGTCTCATCACACCAATCTTGATGAAAATCTTGAGGGAGCTGATAACTTCTGAGCTTGGAAGTATAGGATCTCACTAGTTCTTGAAGAAAATGAATTGGACTCCTACATAAGTGGAGAGGTTCCAATTCCAGAGGGAGATGAGGCTAAGGCCTTACACAAGAAGAACTTGGTCAAGGACAAGAGGATTATTGTTGATTCTATCAAGGATCACCTTATACCACAAGTGTCTTCCCTAAAGACACCTAAAGAGATGTTTGATTCCTTGACCAAGCTATTTGAAGGAAAGAACATAAATCAGAAGATGAATTTGAGAAACCAATTAAAGAATGTGAAGATCTAGAATGCAGAGAACATACAGTCATACTTCAAAAGGGTCTCTCAAATCAAAGAACAACTTCAAGCAGTAGAAGAAGAAGTAGAGAATGCAGAAATTGTGATGACCGCCTTGAATGGTCTTCCTAGGTCATGGGACTCCTTCATTCAAGGGATTTGTGCTAGAAGAAAGCTAATCACTTTCAGTAGAATGTGGGAGGAATCTTCACAAGAAGAAGATCGATTAGTAGCTCGAGAAGAAAATATGGGAAATAAATATCAAGTCGTCACAGTACACACCAAGAAAATAAGAAGGGACTATCATCATCACCAGAAAGATAATCCTAGAAAATATAGCAGAGATATATCTAAATACAGATGCTATACATGTGATGAAAGAGGACACTTTTCCAAATATTGTCCTAGAAATAAGGGTAGCTCTCACAAGAAGAAGGAAAACAAAAGAAGACATCATGCTCACACTGAAGAGGATGATGAACCTCCCAGAAAGAGAGTCAAAGAAGAAAGTGAAGATTCTTCAAGTGATTAAGAGTATGTTTTGATTTCTACCCTCATGAGAACTATCACACATGGAAACAATT
The DNA here is from genome assembly GCA_001517045.1 of Pseudotsuga menziesii. Taxonomy (NCBI): domain Eukaryota; kingdom Viridiplantae; phylum Streptophyta; class Pinopsida; order Pinales; family Pinaceae; genus Pseudotsuga; species Pseudotsuga menziesii. The sequence continues at coordinate 308,285 of LPNX010367889.1, forward strand.
ATTGGCTCATAGATAGTGGGGCTTCCAAGCATATGAGGGGATTCAAAGAATATTTTTTGAAACTATTCGAACATGAGTCACTCCACAAAGTGAAACTTGGGGATGACTACCAGTATCCCATAAAAGTTAGTGGTGAATCCTCCTATAAGCTAGACTCTATAAATTCTATGAATATGAAGGATGTCTTGTTTGTACCAAGACTAAAGAAGAATCTCCTCTCCATATCTGCATTGGATGCAAAAGGCATGAGGGTTGCATATGTAGATGGCCAAGTCCTTATGTGGCCAAAGGAAAAGACTTTAGATGATGCAGTAGTGATTGAAGAACAAGAGGGAGAATTATACAAACTAAAGGGTCAACCAGAAAAATCCTTGATCCATGACTCCATAGAGCCAAGTGAACTATGGCATAGGTGGCTTGCACATGTGCACAATAGGGCACTACCACTAAAAAGCAAAGTTTTTGAAGGACTTAGAGAAATATAAGAAAAGCATGAAGGTGTTTGAAAAGGATGTAAGAAAGGAAAGAACATAAAGAAGACATTTCCAAGTAGTGAGAGCAAGGAAAAAGGAATCTTGGAAATCATCCACTCGGATGTATGCAGTCCAATGTCATCTAGTTCATTGAGTGGGTATTTATATTATGTTTCTTTCATTGATGATTTTTCTAGGAAGACAGGATATATTTCTTGAAAAGAAAAGATGAAGTATTTAGTAAGTTCAAGGAATTCAAATCCTTGATCGAGAGCTGCACGGAAAAGAAAATCAATACCTTTTGATCAGATAATGGTGGAGAATTCACATCAAATGAATTCAAGGAATTATGTAGAGAATCGGGGATTAAGAGGGAGTTGACCACTCCATATAATCCACAACATAATGGAGTTGCAGAAAGGAAGAATAGAATGATTATGGAAGCAACAAGGGCAATGCTTCATGATCAAGATCTTCCCATGCATCTATGGGAAGAAGCTACTAGGAAAGATGTGTATGTATAAAACCGTACTCCGCATAGAGTACTTGAGAACAAGACACCAGAAGAATTCTTCTTCGGTAAGAAACCAGAAGTCAGTCATCTCAGAATATTTGGTTATCCAGTGTACATACACATTCCAAAAGAAAAGAGGACAAAGTTAGATCCTTCAGGAAAGAAGGGTATATTTGTGGGATATAGTGAAAACTCGAAGGCTTAGATAATATATTTCCTAGGATTCAAGAAGATCGAAATCAGTAGGGATGTAACATTTGATGAAGACTTAGCTTACAACAAATCCAAAAAGATACCTGTTGAATACCCTGAAGAAACAGAAGCAACCAAGATATGAGATTCAACTATGAACGATACAACTCCAGAAGAGTATCAAGAAATGGAAGAACCCTAGGAACCTGTAGATCCACCCCAAGAGAAGAATCCTTACAACAGGAAACCTACATGGGTACAAGAGGCTATCAAAGGTGCAGAAAGATATGGGGCTCTAGAAGAAATGCACAGAGAAAGAAAGAGAACTAGGTCCTACTCTCGTTATGTATCCCTATTGTGTGACATCATTGATAAAGAACCTTCCAACTATGAAGAAGCGACAGAAAAGAAATAATGGAAGGATGCTATGATCGAGGAGTACCAGTCAATCATGAAGAATGATGTCTGGGATGTGGTCCCAAGACCATAAGGGAAGTCTGTTGTAACTTCTAAATGGATCTACAAGATCAAACATGCGCAGATGGCGGCATAGAGAAATATAAAGCAAGATTTGTGGCACATGGCTTCTCCTAGAAGGAAGGGATAAATTATGAAGAAACGTTTGCGCTTGTATCCAGATACATTTCCATCAGATCGGTACTTTCTCTAGCTACAATAATGAAATAGAAGATACACCAGATGGATGTCAATATAGCTTTCTTGAATGGTGTAGTAGAAGAGGAAGTGTATGTGGAGAAGCCACTTGGTTTTGAGACACATGACAAGGAGACTCATGTGTGCAAATTAAAGAAGGCCCCATACAATTTGAAACAGGTACCAAGGACATGGTACGAAAGAATTGACAGCTTCCTGAATGGCTTAGGATTTACCAAGAGTAAAGCAGATTCCAACCATTACTACAAGGTTGAGGAAGGGAACCAAGTGATACTCCTACTATATGTAGATGACCTATTTGTGACAAGAAAGGATGGGTTAATTGTTGACATGAAGAGGAATCTTGCTTCTGAGTTCAAGATGAAAGACTTAGGTATGATGCACTACATTCTAGGCATGGAGGTGTGGCAGAATGCAGATGGAATCTCCCTAGGACAAGGGAAGTATACAGTAGATATCCTAAAGAATTTTTTGATGATAGACTGTAAGGCCATGACCACACCTATGGCATCGAACTTGAAGCTATTGAGTGATGCTTTATCAGAGTTGGTTGATGCTATGATGTATTGTCAGATGATTGGATCATTAATGTACCTAATGAATATGAGACCAGATATTTGCTTTGCTGTGAACACATTGAGCCAGTTATTGACAGATCTGAGACATGTTCACCTGATTGCTGCAAAGCATATTCTAAGGTACCTGAAGGGTACAGTTGATTATGAGCTCAAGTATGAGGTGAACCAGAAGATTAACCTGGAAGGTTATGTGGATTTGGATTGGAAAGGCAGTGCCATTGATAGGAAGAGCACTTCGGGGTGTTGCTTCAGTATGGGATTAGGTGTGATCTCTTGGCTTAGCAAAAAGAAGTATTGCATGGCACTGAATACAGCTGAAGCAGAGTATGTCACAGCTTGTTCAGCTAGTTGTGAGGTAGTGTGGCTGAGGAAGCTAATATCTAATTTGTTTGATATCCAGTTGGATGCTACTTGTATATATTGCGAAAAACAGAGTTGTGTGAAGTTATTGGAGAACTTGGTGTTCCATGACAAATCAAAGCATATTGAGATCAAATATCACTATATCATGGATATGATGCAAAGAGGAGCAATGAAGCTCCAGTATCATTTGCAATGGACAAGCAAATAGTTGATGTGTTGACAAAACCATTAGCCAGAGTGAAGTTTGAATACTTCAGGGAGAATATTTATGTTCTCCAGATCAAGGTTCACTCCAAGTCAAAGTGATGTGTCTATGAGACTTTCTGACATGGTTGCAGAATGTGTTCCTCCCATGGTCAGATGTAAGTGCAAAGCCCTTATGAAATGGTTGCGATATGTGTTCCTCCCATGGTCAGATGTAAGTGCAAAGCCCTTCTGACATGGTTGTGGGCTGTGTTCCTCCCATGGTCAGATGTAAGTGCAGATCCCTTCTGACATGGTTGTGGGATGTGTTCCTCCCATGGTAAAATGTAAGTACAGAGCCCTTTTGACATGGTTGTGGGATGCGTTCCTCCCATGGTCAAATATAAGTGCAAATCCTTTCTCACATGGTTGTGGTATGTGTTCCTCCCATGGTCAGATGTAAGTGTAGAGACTTTTTGACATGGTTGTAGGATGTGTTCCTCCCATGGTCAGATGTAAGTGTAGAACCTTTCTGACATGGTTGCGGGATGTGTTCCTCCCATGGTTATATATAAGTGCAAATCCTTTCTGACATGGTTGTGGGATGTGTTCCTCCCATGTTTAGATATAAGTGCTGAAGAAGATGAAGACCTACATGAAGGCTAGGCCTACAACTAGCATGAAAAAGGATTTGCTCTGTAGAACTTCCTATGATGAGTAGAATTGAGAGATAGCACCATTTTCTCGAGATAGCAAGAGCAGTGATGATGATTATTAATGTATTTGTAACTTCAGAATGTATTCACTTATATATCTTGTGCCTTGTACCCCGATGTTTATTCTGGGATGTGTCTGTAATGTAATTGAGTCATGTCATGCCCCAATGTTTCAATCAAGAGGATATATAATGTAAACAAGTCATGTCAAGTCATTGTGGGTAACCCTCCTATTGATCAAGGGTTAAAGTCCCCAGAGTTCCGGGGCACTAGGGTTATTAGACTCACCTAGTGAAGTCGGCCCTAATTGGGTTTAGTCAAGTCGAGAATTAGTATAAATAGAGAGCTAGCCTCTCTATTTATAACACACTCACTCACACTTAGTTGTCGCACATAGCTGAGGAAGAAGAAGACACTAGGCTAGGAAGAAAGAGGTTACTGTTGTCAGAAGACCTGTTACTGTTTTGGGATTTTCTATTTGGTGCTAATTCTATCTCTGAGGAAGTTGTAGGGTTTTCTCCATTTATGGTTTCCCTAGGGAAAAACATTGTGTTCATTGTCTCTTGGGTTTGATTTATGTGCTTGTTATTCTCTTAGTTAAATATCCTAATATAATGCTAGCTTAATGTTAAAAATGTAACATGGTATCAAAGCTAACCTGAGAAGAAGACACTGTGTAGCTGCGGGAACTAGGGCTTCCTATTTTTTGGATCTCTCTCCATATATTTTCAGCAAAAGAAAGTTGGAATAACTCTCCTCCCTAGAGTGCATCTTTCTGTCGAGGCAGAATCCAATTCTGAGGTTTTTCAGTTTTGGACCCGACAGTGCTGCCGAAAATTAGGGCTTTCCACAGAAGTGGAATTTTTCAGTGAGCCCAGGCCTGGATTGATCTCCTTCTCAAAATTGAAGTTAGGGAGTAATATCAAAGCATTTGGTTGGATAGAAATCCAAAAAAAGAAAAACCCTAATCTACTCCTGAACCAGCACTGCAAAATTTCAGCTCCAAATCCAGATCCAATATCTTGACCTGGTAAGATCTAAATATTTTGTATTTCCATTTGAGGTTCTCAGTTAAGATGTCTCATCACACCAAGCTTGATGAAAAGCTTGAGGGAGCTGATAACTTCTGAGCTTGGAAGTATAGGATCTCCTTGGTCCTGGAAGAACATGAGTTGGACTCCTACATCAATGAGGAGATTCCGGTTCCAGAGCGAGATGAGGCTAAGGCCTTACATAAGAATAAGTTGGTTATGGAAAAGAGGATTATTGTTGATTCAATCAAGGATCACCTCATACCACAAGCGTCCTCCCTAAAGACACCTAAAGCTATGTTTGATTCCCTAACCAAACTATTTGAAGGAAAGAACATAAACCGAAAGATGATCTTGAGGAACCAGTTGAAGAATGTGAAGATCCAGAATGCAGAAACCATGCAGTCTTAATTTATAAGGGTTTCTTAGATCAAAGAACAATTGGAAACAGTAGATGAAGAAGTGGAGAATGCAGAGATTGTAATGACCACCTTGAATGGTCTCGCTAGGACATGGGACTCTTTCATTCAAGGGATCTGTGCCAGAAATAAGTTAGTCAAGTTCAGCAGACTATGGGAAGAATTCTATCAAGAAGAAGCTCAGATAGGAGCTCGAGAAGAGAAGATGGGAAGTGAAGATCAAGCTCTCATAGTACAATCCAAGAAAACCAGATCTAGCCACGACAGAAGTAAGTACTCTCATCAAAGGAATAACTTTAGAAAGCCTAGAGATAATTCTAAGTTCATTTGCTATACATGTGATGAAAGAGGACACTTTGATAGAGAATGTCCTAAGAACAAAAGTAGCTCTCAGAAGAAGAAGGGAAACAAGAGAAGACATCATGCTAATGCAGGAGAGGATGATGAACCTTCCACAAAGAGAAGCAGACAAGTCAGTGATGATTCTTCAAGTGATGAAGAATATGTTCTGATTTTTTTCTCTCACGGGAACTATCACACATGGCAGCAATGATTGGCTTATAGACAATGGTGCTTCCAAACTTATGACAGGATTCAAGGAATCCTTTGTGAAACTATCTGAACATGAATCACCTCACAAGGTGAAACTCGAAGATGACTACCAGTATACAATAAAAGGTAGTGGGGAATCCCCCTATAAGCTAGACTCTAGAAATTCTATCAATATGAAAGATGTATTGTTTGTACCTGGACTAAAGAAGAACCTCCTCTCCATATTTGCACTAGATGCAAAATGAATGAGGGTTGCATTTGTAGATGGCCAAGTCCTCATGTGGCCAAAGGGAAAGTCTTTCGATGATGTAGTAGTGATTGGAGAACAAGAAGGAGGACTATACAAATTGAAGGGCCAGCCAGAACAAGATTTGGTTCATGACTCAGTAGAAGGCTTGCACGTGTGCATTACAGAGAACTACCACTTGCAAGCAAAGTTGTTAAAGGTCTCCCAGAAATGAAGAAAAAACATGAAGGTATATGCAAAGGATGTGCGAAAGGAAAGAACACAAAGAAGACATTTCGAAGTAGTGAGAGCAAGGCAAAAGGAATCTTGGAAATCATCCACTTCGATGTATGTGGTCCAATGTCATCCAGTTCACTAAGTGGGTATGTATACTATGTTTCTTTTATTGATGATTTTTCTAGGAAGACATGGCTCTACTTCATGAAGAACAAAGATGAAGTATTCAGCAAGTTCAAGGAATTCAAAGCCTTGATCAAGATTCACAGAGAAAAGAAGATCAAGACCTTTCGATCAGATAATGGCAGAGAATTCACATCAAATGAATTCAAAGAACTATGTAAAGGCTCAGGGATTAAGAGGGAGTTGTCCAGTCCATATGTGGTCCATATAATCCATAATAGAATGGGATTGCAGAAAGGAAGAATAGAACTATCATGGAATCTACAAGAGAAATGCTTCATGATCAAGATCTTCCTATGCATATATGGGTAGAAGCCTCCAGAACAGCGGTGTATGTACAAAACCATACTCCACACAGAGTACTCAAGAACAAGACTCCTGAAGAAGTATTTTTCAGCAAGAAACCAGAAGTCAACCATCTCAGAATATTTGGCTGTCCTATGTACATACACATCCCAAAAGAAAAGAGGACGAAGTTAGATTTTCCAGGAAAGAAGGGTATATTTGTGGGATACTCTGAAAGCTTGAAGGCTTACAGAATATACTTCCCAGGGTTCTAGAAGATTGACATTAGTAGAGATGTAACATTTGACGAAGATTCATCCTACATCAAATCCATGAAGAGACTAGCTGAAGAACCTGAAGAAACAAGAGAACCTAGAATTCATGATGCATTCATGAATGAAGAAATTCAAGAAGAAGATCAAGAATTAGAAGAACCTCAAGAATCTGTAGATCCACCTTTGGAGAAGAATCCTCATAAGAGGAAACCTGCTTGGGTACATGAAATTATCCAAGGTGTAGAAAGATATGGAGCTTCAGAAGAAACACCTAGGGGAAGAAAGAGAACTAGGTCTTGCTCCAGTTGTGTAGCCTTGCCATGTGACATTATTGATAAAGAACCTTCCAACTATGAAGAAGCAGCAAAACAGAAATAATGGAAGGATGCTATGATCGAAGAGTATCAATTGATCATGAAGAATGATGTTTGGGATGTTGTCCCAAGACTAGAAGGGAAGTCCATTGTAACTTCCAAATGGATCTACAAGATCAAGCATGCTGCAGATGGTAGCATCGACAAATATAAAGCAAGATTCATGGCTCGTGGTTTCTCCAAGAAAGAAAGAATAGATTATGAAGAAACCTTTGCACCTATAGCCAAATACACTTCCATCAGATCAGTACTTGCTCTGGTTGCAGTGATAAAATGGAAGATACACCAGATGGATGTCAAGACTGCTTTCTTGAATGGTGTAGTAGAAGAGGAAGTGTATGTGGAGCAGCCACTCGATTTTGAGACACATGACAGGGAAGCTCATGTGTGCATATTGAAGAAATCCCTGTACAGTTTGAAACAGGAACCCAGGACATGGTATGACAAAATTGATGGTTTCTTATCCAATTTGGGCTTTACCAAGAGTAAAGCAAATTCCAACCTTTACTATAAGGTTGAAGATGGCAACCCAGTGATACTCCTATTGTATGTGGATGATATGTTTGTAACAGGTATGGATGGGTTGATTGTTTATACCAAGAGTGTTGGAGACATTTACCATCATACACACTCTTTTAGTCAAATTGGCCTAGTTAAACCACTATCCTAAGTTTAATTGACATCAGTGGAGCATTAATTGCCATCATCCAATCACACCCATGCCTTCCTATAGTCAAGGAGGCTAACTTAGCCTTCTCCTACAGTCAAGGAGGCTAAATAGAGCACTCCGGGGGTGATCTGAGTGATATTAATGCACCTAATTGCTAACTGGTGGTTACAATCAGTTCAACCAGTCAGTTACAGTCAGTTAAGGCACCTCTAGTCATTAAATATATTATTTTATGATTATTTAATGATTATTTATTATTATTTAATGATTTGGAGTCAACAAGGCGCCTCCAGCAACTTCTAATGGTCAGTTCAGCTTCAGTTAACCTCATCAGGGTTCATTGGAGTCATGTAGCACTAGCACTTGATGGTTGGATTGCTATGACATGTGTTTGATCTCCTTCAGTTGAGATTCAGTCATTTATTGCACTCCGACTTTAGTTAGGCTTTGGTGAGTCAATTAGGGATTTGGTCAAGTGGTTAACTGAGTGAGATTGAATGGTTTAGAGTCAGTTAAGCTAGACTCACTCACTGAATTCGAATTGTCTCCTTAGGTATTCGAATTCTTCATGGAGTTAAGCCATTGCTCAGCATTGGAATTGTAACCCTTTATTATTTATTAAATATACAGAGAGGAAACCATTTTTGGTTCCGATTATTTCCAATTCATGAGTATTTGTTAATTATTCTTTGATGGTTTTGATTCCTAGTTCCTAGATCATGTGCAAGAATTAATATGGTATCATAGCTTACGCCGGGACAAAGATCAATCTCTCAAAAACAAGATTTTTGACAGATTTCTCCATGAAATTTGAGCAATAGCTCAAAAATCCAGCACTACACCAGAAGCCAAGGCTTACCACTCAATATCCCAAGTAAAGAACTTGTTGATCAAGCTTGCTTGATTGACTATGCTGGGTGTGATGAAAGCCTAAAATGTGTAGGCTGTATGACCTTATAGTGCCCCTTTTTTTTTTATTTGCAGGTCTTAACAGGTACAATTTCAAATGGACTCATCAATCCCTCTTATGGACTCATCAATCCCTCTTCTCACCCCATTCACAAGCTATTCGGAATGGAAGTTGAAGATGATTGCATATCTGAAGAGACGATGTCTCTATGAGGTCTCTATTGGAATTAGAAGAGAGACTTATGAGAATGAGAATGACTATCTAAATGACGGTGTCAGAGCTTTTGGAGCAATATGTCTGGCCCTTGATGATAGCTTGTACTACCTTAATCTTGGTTCTGCTGAATACCCAAAGGAAGTCTGGACAATATTGGACAAAACCTTTGGCAAGCACAATGAGGATCATAATAGTACTTTGGAGGTCACGGCCAGCACCACAAGAGTTCTTCACTCAAAAATCTCAGCCTCTACTCTCTCTGATGAAGTTGTTCAAGATGAAGATGAAGCAGAATCTTCTACACATTCAATTCGAATTGAAGAAAGTCTCCATGAAGTGACTTCTTCTCCTGATGCTCCGGAAGTTCACGAGATCTCTAATATCTCATCTTCTCATATTGCTGAAACAGAAGAAGACATTCAAATCTCTGGTATTGAAGAAAAATACTGCTGCACTTCCATGCAAACATTCACCGGTGATTTTCCTTTGAATTCTGTGCAAAATTTACCAGTAATTGCTTCCGAAAGTGAAGAGAAATTTGATTTTTCTTCCGCTAATGTTGCTGCTGGTGTGAAAATATGTAAAAAATTGGATATTTTGGAAGAAATATCAGATTATAAGAGTGAGACATTCGCTCCCCATGATCTAGATCTTCCAGCAAATTCCTGCAGGATTGCATGCACCAAAATTCAGAATTTTGAAGAAAAAGACAACTGTGCATCTACCATCTTGGTTGACCATAATTTTGGATCTGATATGAACCTTATTGGATCTGATATGATATTATTTGGATCTGATCTGATATTTCTTAGTTCAAAATTTTAGGTTCATAAACCTTCAGTACTGCTTGTAGCTGTTCTCATCAACGGTGTGAAGAACAAGTACCACAAGTCTCCTACAAAACTGCTGCTGGGGATTTGATTTCATTTCACAGTTTTGGATCTGTTGTGAACTTATTTAGATCTGATTTACATTCTGATCTGATATTATTTTTTTTATATTTTAAAATTCAAGAGCTTTCAGTCATGCTTGTAGCTGCTCTCACCAATTGCGGTGTGAAAAATCAAGTACCGCAGTTCTTCTTCAATTTTGCTGATAGAGATTTGGTGTTAGTTTCCTCTTATGAGGTTGCTGATATTTTATTTTGTGAATCATTAGATATTTCTGAAGCTATATCAGATTATGGAGCTCAAGCATTCGCTCTCCAGAGTCCCAGGGATTCTCTACCTTTGGTCACATGCTCATCTCCTCATAGAACTAGTAAAGAGGAAGACATTCTGCATCTGCATGGACACTTGCTTCTAAAAATTGGGGCTGATTTTACCACTCATGGTTTTCTTTTCAAGGCTGCAACATATTAGTTTCTTGAGTGTTCCACACATGGTTCGAATCCTCAAGAACCTTTGCTCTTTCTTCAGATGATTTCAGTTGCTCTACATGGGTCCAGTTTTCACCGTGCAGCTGTTTATATTTCTGATTCAGTTGAGTGCATTGTTTTTCTTCCAAAGTGGAAGATTCCTCTAGAAATATTCATTTAGTTTGGATTCAGAGGTTCACATGCACAGTCTCAGGATACTGCTGCATAGAAGAACCAATTCTTGATTTACTGCTTAGTTTGAGGGGGGGTATTTTTCCCATGAGGTTTTCCCCGTTTCCTTGGTTATATTAAGCAGTTACTTTATTGTACAGGGTGACCTATGGTCTTAGTTTCTAGGGCCCTAGCATTTTATGCATCTATGTTTTCTAACTCTTCCTGAGTATAGCTTAAGGGGGGGTGTTGGAGACATTTACCATCATACACACTCTTTCGGTCAAATTGGCCTAGTTAAACCACTATCCTAAGTTTAATTGACATCAGTGGAGCATTAATTGCCATCATCCAGTCACACCCACGCCTTCCTACAGTCAATGAGGCTAACTTAGCCTTCTCCTACAGTCAAGGAGGCTAATTGGAGCACTCCGAGGGTGATCTGAGTGATATTAATGCACCTAATTGCTAACTGGTGGTTACAATCAGTTCAACCAGTCAGTTACAGTCAGTTAAGGTGCCTCCAGTCATTAAATATATTATTTTATGATTATTTAATGATTATTTATTATTATTCAATGATCTGGAGTCAACAAGGCACCTCCACCAACTTCTGATGGTCAGTTCAGCTTCAGTTAACCTCATCAGGGTTCATTGGAGTCATGCAGCACTAGCACTTGATGGTTGGATTGCTATGACATGTGTTTGATCTCCTTCAGTTGAGATTCAGTCATTTATTGCACTCCAAATTTAGTTAGGGTTTGGTGAGTCAATTAGGGTTTTGGTCAAGTGGTTAACTGAGTGAGATTGAATGGTTTAGAGTCAGTTAAGCTAAAATCACTCACTGAATTCGAATTGTCTCCTTAGGTATTCGAATTCTTCATGGAGTTAAGCCATTGCTCAGCATTGGAATTGTAACCCTTTATTATTTATTAAATATACAGAGAGGAAACCATTTCTGGTTCTGATTATTTCCAATTCATTAGTATTTGTTAATTATTCTTTCATTATTTTGATTCCTAGTTCCTAGATCATGTGCAAGAATTAATAAAGAGGAAACTTGCTACCGAGTTTGAAATGAAAGACTTGGGTATGATGCACTATATCTAGGCATGGAGGTGTGGCATAATGCCGATGGAATCTTCCTTGGACAAGAGAAGTATGCAGTAGAGATTTTGAAGAGATTCGAAATGATGGACTGCAAAGCCATAACCACACCTATGGCATCGAACCTAAAGCTATTGAGAGATGCTTCATCAGAAGTGGTTGATGCTACGATGTATCGTCAGATGATTGGGTCCTTGATGTACCTAACAAACACAAGACTGGATATTTGCTTTGCTGTGAACACCTTGAGCCCGTTCCTGACAGATTCGAGACATGTTCACTTGATTGCTGCAGAGCATATTCTAAGGTACCTAAAGGGTACAGTTGACTATGGGCTCAAGTACGAGGCAAATCAGAAGATTAACCTGGAGGGTTATGTTGATTCATATTGGGCAGGCAGTGCCATCGATAGGAAGATCACTTCAGGGTGTTGCTTCAGTATGGGATTAGGTGTGATCTCTTGGTTTAGTAGGAAGCAATCCTATGTGGCACTAAGTACAGCTAAAGCAGAGTATGTTGCAGCTTGTTCAGCTAGTTGTGAGGCAGTATTGCTAAGGAAGCTACTATCTGATTTATTTGATCTCCAGATGGATGGTACTTGTATATATTGCTACAACCAAAGTTGTGTGAAGTTATCAAAGAACCCAGTGTTCCATGACAAGTCAAAGCATATCGAGATCAAATATCATTATATCAAGGATATGGTGTAGAGAGGAGCAGTGAAGCTACAGTATGTTGCGACGAACGAATAGATAGCTGATGTATTGATGAAGCCATTGGCTAGAGTGAAGTTTGAGTACTTCAAGGAGAAGCTTGGTGTTCTCCAGATCGAGGTTCCCTCCAAGGGGAAATGATGAGACCTAGAGCCATTCTAACATGGGAGAGGATTAGGTTCCTTCCATGGTCAGATGTAAGGGCTAATCCATTCTATCATGGTGAGAGGATTTGGTTCCTTCCATGGCAGATGTGAGTGCTGAGCCATTCTGATGTGACTGTAGGATTGGTTCCTACATGATCAGATGTAAGGGCTAAATGCCATTCTTGGAATGGAGGCACCTGGTCAGTTACCAGGAATACTTAGTCTGGGACTGAGGGCCATTCTAATATGACTGTAGGATGTAGTCTTAAATGATCAAATGTGAGTGCATGGCCATTCTAATGTGATTGAGGGATATGTTCCCACTTGATTAGATATAAGGGATGATTCCATTCTCTGGGAGAATGGAGGCACCTGGTTAGTTACCAAGAATCCTCAGTCTGGGATTGAGAGCCCTTTCGATGCAATGTGTTTACACATGGTTGAATGTAAGTGCAGAGCCTTTCTGACAAGATGAGGTCAGATATAAGTGCTGAGCCATCCTGGAACGATGTGTTTACACATGGTCATATGTGAGTGTTGTGCCTTTCTGAAAAGATGGGGTCAGATGTAAGTGCAGATCCTTTTCAACAAGATGAGGTCAGATGTAAGTGCTGAGCCATTCTAGCGCGATGTGTTTACACATGGTCAGATGTGAGTGATGGGCCTTTCTGACAAGATGAGGTCATATGTGAGTGCTGGGTGTGCCTTTCTGACAAGATGAGGTCAAATGTAAGAGCTAGGTGAGCCTTTCTGACTTAGGGTCAGATATAAGTGCTGAAGACCTACATGAAGGGTAGGCCTACAACCAGCATGAAAAAGGGATGGATATGTAGAACTTCCTGTGACAAGAAGAATCGAGATAACACCATCCTGAGATAGCACCTGATAATGATCCAGACTTGATGATGATCCAAATCAAGTGATGATCCAGATGTTATGATGATCCAGACTTGATGATGATCTAAATCAAGTGATTATCCAGATATGATGATGATCCAGACTTGATGATGATCCGAATTTGATGATGATACAGTGATGATGATCTAACTGTAATGATCCAGTAATCGTGATGATCCAGATCCCGTCATGAAGAAGACTTGAAGAAGAAGATGACTTAGAAGATGACTCGAAGACGAAGAAGACTTGAATATGAAGACAACTTGAAGATGAAGATGACGGGATGATCCAGTCGATACAGAGAAGAAGACTAGTGCTGAAAATTGTGTCAAAAGAATACCTTCCTAGTTAAGAGGGAGTGTTAAGGTATTTGTAACTTCGGAATGTATTCACTTATATATATTATGTCTTGTACCCCGATGTTTATTTCGGGATGTGTCTATAATGCAATTGATTCATTTCATGCCCTGATGTTTCGATCGAGAGGATCTATAATGTAAACAAGTCATGTCAAGTAATTGTGGGTAACCCTCCTTTTGATCAAGGGTTAAATTCCCCGTATTTCTGGGGCACTAGGGTTACTAGACTCACCTAGTGAAGTCATCCCTAGTTGGGTTTAGTCAAGTCAAGAATTAGTATAAATAGAGAGCTAGCCTCTTTATTTATCACACACTCACTCACACTCAGTTGTAGCGCATAGCTAAGGAAGAGGAAGACACTGGGGCTAGGAAGAAAGAGGTTACTGCTATCGGGAGATCATCTTACTATTTTGGGATTTTCTATTTGGTGTTGATTCTATCTTTGAGGAAGTTGCGGGGCTTTCTCCATTTATGGTTTCCCCAAGGAAAAACAATGTGTTCATTATCTCTTGTGTTTGATTGCTGTGCTTGTTATTGTCTTAGTTAAAGATCCTAATATAATGTTAGCTTAATGTTAAAAATATAACAATGATGGTCCAGATTTGATGATGATACTGTGATGAAGACTTGTGCTCATGAACTATGTCAAGAGAATACCTTCTTAGTTAAGAGGGAGTGTTGATGTATTTGTAACTTCGGAATGTATTCACTTGTATATCTTATATTGTATTTCATTGTACCCTAATGTTCCTATCAGGAGAATCGTTAATATAATAAAGTCATATAAATTCATTAAGGTTAACCCTCCATTGTAAGTCAGGGCAATAGTCCCCACAGTTGAGGGTTGCTAGGGTTATTAGACTCTCCTAGAGAAGTCGGCCCTGGTGAGTAATTGTCAAGTGGAAAACTAGTATAAATAGAGAGTGAGACTCTCTATTTCAAACACACACTCACTCAATTGTAGCGCATGAGTGAGAGAAGAGGAGCTCGCACAAGTGAGAGAGAGAACAGCTGTCGAAGATCATCTTTGTTTTTTGGGGTTTTAATTTTTCTATTGGTGCTCATTCTATATCTGAGGAAGTTGCGAGGTTTTCTCCTTTATGGTTTCCCTGAGGAAAACTATTTGTCTCTTGTCTCTTGTGATTATTGTTGTGCATGTTATTCTCTCAGATAAGATCCTAGATCACATTGTTTAAATGATAAAATTCTAACAGGGAGCATTCGGGATTCACCATTTATCGGTATCCCGATTGAAGAAGAAGCCACAAGCATTCCAGTCGGATCATCACTAGTTGTAAGAAAGAAGAGGGGGGACATTCGCCCTAAGTCTCTGACACAGAAGAAGTGAACAATGAGAATTTTGACAAGAGCAGATGTAGAGGAAACTAAGGCCTCCATGGCAAGCGTAGGGGATATTGCGACAGACATCCCTAGTTTTGTTCCCCCATGAAAACCTAGTACCAAGGAGTGAAAGGTCATGAAGAACCAAAAATATCCTATCAAGATGCCCACAATTCCAAAATGAATGAAGTGTACATTTGAGATTACGCCTTTCTTAGTCAAGATGAAGTACGAGGACCATGACTTATTGGCATTCAAATACTGTACCACAAACCCATTCGAGAAGAGGACAAGTCATGAAGGTGATCCCATGGTGCACACCCCACAAAAATGGGCGTTGGGTTTGGAAAAGTCGATGATTTTAGGCATGATTCACATGCCCCATTTTGGTCAGTTGAGGGAGGCAAATGCATGATCCAAGTAATTGTTGTAATTTTTCCATGGAGGATACCTATGGATGGACCATCTAGTTCCCATCACCGTATATTTGATTTCACAGATTACAGGGTTTCCCAAGAAGGGGCCCAACCCGTCGTAGTACTTCTGCAGAAAATACAATGATAAGCGACTAGCCGCCAAGCTCAAAAAAAAATTTGACATGGAGCACAATGGATGTGCATATGTTGTCGACAACATCAATTAGAAGGCTATGTGTATTGCATCCAGGATTCTTGTTAGCAAGGTAATGCTAAAGAATCAACTGAACCAATGCACCTTAGAGGTGGTGGCATGTGTTGAGCCGTGTGCTACAAGCGTACAAATGAACTGGTCATTGTTCTTATTGAACCAATTGACAGATGATTCTATGATTATGCAGCAGGGGAAGCATCCATTCACCTACAGCTGGCTGCTCATCTTGATTTCATTAGTTGCATGGATGGAGCTTGAGGACTACCAAGGAATGGATGTCGTAGTCGTACAATTTTTCAAGGGCGCTAGGTACCAGAACCTATGGCACCTGAGTCAAGAAGATAAGCTGAAGGACTGCGCCATACAATTTTGGTTGTATTGGGATGCTTTACAGGTTGCAGCCATGAAGTTTTCACGGCTCACATAAGAGGTAGTTGTGAAGTATTGACGAGTCATAAGATTCACTATTGTTCTGCATGCTATACATGTGCAAGCGCGGAGGGACCCAAAATGACAATGGTTAGTGACACAATACAAGCTAACAGAGGATTTGGAACCCATGCTGGTTGATTGGCTGATAGAAAGGAAAGAACCAGTGAGTCCAAAAGAGGTATTAGATGACGAGGCAAGTCCTCTAGTAGATGTGCCTATAGATCAGGTGTCGGTGCATGACAATAATCGGGAGGCGAAGGAGGAATCATTAAGGGCCCTAATAGATTTAGAGGCAAAAAGGTGATATGAGGAAACATGCACGAAGAAGAGGCATGAAAATGGAGAATCCAAAGGCACAACACCAATTGCATATGTGCAAGTAGACCACATTGCGATGACAATTACAGTGGCGATGACAGCAAGCGAAGTGAAACTGAAGCAATAATCAATGGAGGGATTTATAGAGGTAAAGGCCCAAATCACATCTTTGATCAATGCAATTTTGGAGAGAATTCCAAAAGCAAATCTGGTGCAATGGATAACTAATATTAATATAGGAAAGCGAGCAAGGATAGTGTCGATTCCTCCATGAGAAATGGAAACACCGATCAAAGATATTAACGTGACTTTGCAGTAGTTTGAAAGCATTACACTAGATGTCAATGAGTTTCCAACACACATATTGGTGCGACTGTAGAGATTGGATGCTCAAGAAATAATCCATTGGGAGAAGATAATTGGCGATCATCTTCTGAATTCACAAGAGTAAGAAGCAGCAGCAAAGAAATAGATTGAATAATTGAAGAAGGATCAACATAGGTTAACTGTCGAAAAGGCACAGCTATGGGATGACACAACACACTTATAAAAGGAGGTATCTATCGCTTGTCAGGAATTTCCGTATATCATAGAAGACATGGATGCTGAGGAAAAAACAAAGAGGCTCGGAGAAGTGATTACGACATTCAAGCGCAGTATTGAAGATTTGAATGCACTGGTGAACCCACACTCACCACCGGAGAAGGTTGCGCTTTTCCACTTACTTCTTTGTACACTTCAATACGAAGGTGCCAACACCAAATTTCATCATACCACATTGGTTAGCATGATTTGAAAATTTTCTATGGCACTGAAAAATTAACGGGTTTCCTCAACCACACTGCTATGGATGAAATTATGGGTGTTTCTACTATTGATTAGAACAATCACTTTGTGGTGCTTGATGTAACCAATCAAATTGAAATTTTGGGGTGCCAAGAAACATGATAAGACATAGAGTGTAGTTTGAGGTTCCTTAAAAGGAACTTGCAAGGTGGTTTATAGGAATGGAGTGTAGTTTGAGGTTCCTTGGAAGGAATTTGCAAGGTGGTTTATTTGTCTTTAGGAGGGGTTGTATATTTCAATTTTAGTTTAGGAGTGTTTTCAACTGTGATGTCTTCCTAATGGTCTTGTGGGGATATTACATCCAATTTTGAGCTAATCTATATTCCTTACATTTTTTTCCCTTTAAAATATCACTCATCGTAATTACATTGTAAGGATTTTTTCTCTCTGAAGTTTTGTTTTAAAAAACTGTAGCATCGTCGGGCTTCATGAGAGTAGCCATCTGCCATGCATTCTAAACTAAGCCAACCATGTTTCACAATGTTCTGAACTTAAACTGCTACCATGTTTTACATTTGTATCCCCTTCGTTTCTTCTATAGTCTAGTGATTTCTACTCATCACAGAGAGTCGTGAAGTGGCTCTTAAGATGGTCAGATGTCAGAGGATGGAGTCTATTTTTTTCTCAGTTTCCATTTATTGCACAGTATGTGTTTTCCATGTCCTTGAAGTGGCGCATATCAGAGGATAATGAAGAAGACGCATCTAAAGATGGAGTCAAGCAATAGAGGAGTGGCTCAATGAAACATAACCATAAATTGGAGAAAATAGTATTTTAAGTATTAAGGAGAGGAATTCTATATTTGAGCATTTAGGTGCATTGAAATCCAAGCCATTTCCTTCTACACAACCTGATAAAAAAATTTACTGGCCTAAACCAGAATGGACTAAAGAAGGCATAAATGTTAGTAGGATTTCCCCTGTAACTCTTGAAAAGAAGGCTAATGGTGAAGGATTTCCTTTGTTGCTTTGAATGTTGAAGAGGAAGCAATGTAAGGAAATGGGTATCAATCCCAAACAAGAAGGGCTCAGAAATAGCTTAGTGAAAGTGGTGAGTGAATCTGCTTGTTGTTCCATCAGGAATGCATTTTCTTCCATGGTTTTCATTATCTGTGAGCTCCATAATTACATGCTTTAGATGAGGCAGATCCTCTATTATGGTGATTTACAGGAACTTATGAGCAATGTGAAGAAGGAAATGCATGCTTCCTTTGTATGGATTTTCCAACAAGTTTTTTCCTGTACCCCTACTCTTATGGTTTCTGTTATGATTCTTCTTGCAAATTTCACAGTTTACTCAATGGGGAACAATGTTTCTCTGGCGTATATTCCTTCCATCGAACCCCCGACTGCCACCATATCTGTTTTGGATGATGGAATAGGCACCAATAATATTGGTGTGAAGGAGGCTCTAGCCAAGTTTGTTGCAAAGAACCCATTTGGTAATACGCTTTCAAATCCATCTTCTCCCCAGTTTGTAGATATATCTCCCAAGCAAGGGCTTCTAAATATGGGAGATGGTTCTATGTTGAAGCATGGTTCCATGGACAATTGATCGACAACAGTCATGATTTTGACCAGCTTGGAGATGGTGGATGTGAGTAAAGCTACAATTCAAAGCCATTCAGATGCCATAAGGGTCCTCGTTAAGTTACTTACAGAAGGGGATTCGAGAGCTCAGAAGGAATCCATTACGGCTCTCTATAGTCTATGTTTCTACAAGGATAATAAGAAAATATTCTACAATGATAATAAGAAAAGAGTTGTAATGGTGGGGGAAGTACCTTTGTTATTTGGCAGTTTGATGAACAACGCAGGATTCCCCGATGATACCCTTTAGAGGCCCCTTGGTGTTCTAAACATGTTGGCCACTGTATCAGAATGGAGAAGAACAATAGGTAACCAGGAGGATATCATGGAGACCCTGGTTAGGTTGCTTCAATAGGATACTTCCATAGATAGAGAGTATGTCATGGCTATCTTGTCTTCTCTCTATAGCAATAGCAGGAAGAGGGCCGTGGAGGCTCATGAGGCCGGGGCGCTGGAGCATTACAGGGATCTTCTAGATGATGGGACAATGAGGAGAAAGTGCAAGGCTTTGTTTGTGATGAAGGATTTGAAGGATTGTGTGGCACCAGAGGATTGTGTTGTTATTAAGGCATGGCTTGGGGGTATGAAAGAGGTGAATTTCAATTTTTAAAGCATTTCCACAAATCGATAAAAGAATGTATATGAAGCATCTTCTTCAACTAAAGATGAGTTTGTATCAACACACTCACTCTTATGATGAAAGAAGTCTGATTTCTCAAACATATTTTAAAAAATGTATGTATTGAACTTGTTAGATGTATGTATTGAATTTGTTACAAAAATGGCTTTTGCAGCTACCTTTTGGGCATAAGGAATTTTTGTCTTAGCAGAATGTATAGATTTAGGTGCTTAACAATTTGCTCTGAAAAATGCTCCAAGAATGATCTGTGATTTCCACTACATATAGATTTGTCAAGTACATGTTTCATGGTCGTCTTGCCATAGGAGGACTGGATTCATACATGATCTTTTCCATTGTAATATTTTAGTGAATCATATGTGCCACTGGGAGTGGCTTGTTCGACAAGCTTTTGCAATTTAATGCAGTTGTAGAATTTTAGTGGTATTTAATATCTAAAAGTTGGAAATTAGTAGCTCGTTGTGTATAAGTATTTCATCTAGCAATGCATAATTATTTTGAATTTTGAAAATTAAAAATTTGAAGTCCATGTTTGGATAGAGAACAATATCACTTAATAAAAAATGAATCTCACAATCACTAAATGAACGTTGAAACCTTGCAATATATGTATAGATTTCTCTACATGCATTTGGATAGACGCGTCATTAAATCTCACTTAATGGTAACCTTGATGTCTTTGCAAGTGTTCTGTTTTTTTATTGTGAATATTATATCTAGCCCTCTGGGGCTTGTTTTTTCTTAGACAATTAGTTTTATATATGGGGCTTGTCTTTTTAGATGAGTAATTTCTTGCTTGAAAATAATTCTATTGATGGTGATTACTGTCTACTGAGTGGTCTTTTATATTTAAATTAATTAGTCTGATTTTTTTAGTTGTTTCTATGATCGAATAATGTGTGAATGGAATTTCAGAGTTCTTTGATTTGGCTTTGATAGTGTTATGTTATTATATTATGAATATTATATCTGGGGCTTGTTTCCTTTAGACGAGTAGATTTTTTCTTGAAAATAATTCTATTGATGGTGATTACTGTCTACTGAGTCGTATTTTATATTTAAATTAATTAGTATGATTTTTCAAGTTGTTTCTATGATTGAATAATTTGGGAACGAAATTTCAGAGTTCCTTGATATTTATGAGTTTACAGCTATGGAGTTTGGTTCTTGTACAAATGTTTTGAAAAAGTAGCTCTAATGTCTTTGTAGGATGGGTAGTCCAAGAGAAATTGTATTTCATCTACTATGATATTTGTCTCATTGATTTTATATATTATAGATTCTTGTGACAAGGTATTTTAGGTCTGGTCAAATAGTGTGTCACTATGAAGCTCATAGGATTTGTTCTCATTTTTGAAATTATCTTTTTGCTATCTAAACATATTTTTTTTTCATTTTTGTAATTATTTTGTTTCTATCTAAACATCTATTTTTTTAGTTATAACATTTTTTCTAAGGAATTTTAGTTATAACATTTTTCTGAGAAATTTCAAAGATACCAGAGAACTTATAACTATATCAAGTTTTCAGAGGTAATGAATTTTGTTGTTATCTCCTCTCGATGGAGGAGCATACCATGCTCATTCAGATTGAACATGGTATGCTCAATCTGCAAGCTACGAGTTGTGTTGTCTCCATCACACAATTTGCTCAAATGTATGTTGTGCCCACATTTATGTGAAATTTCACTGACAGGTGACTAGTTGAAGAAAACCTTGCTAGATGTCGATTTTTTCATTTACATTTTGGTGCCATGTTTACTCCTATTTTTAATTATATTCTGGTGCATGTTTGGAAAGTTGGGAATGAGGAGCCAAACTACAGAATAACACTTCCAAATCTAGAACTATTTCAACTTCAACTTTTTTTTGAAGGGTTGAATCCATTTGATCGATCTTTCCTTTTCTCATTTGGAAAGCGGTCTTTGCTTTTACCTTTATCCACAACTTACACTGGTGAATGGATATAAATAATCTTTGAACATTTTTTAGATTCCTTTGCTTAATAATCATTTTGATGATTGGAATTGTGATTTTGGTAGCTCAAGTCAAATTTCTCTACTTGTAAACTGGTAGATACATGGAAAGGGTATTTATCTTCATCCATGAGAAACCAAATCTTCTAAAAAAACCATGCTACGAAAAGGTCAAATCTGACAACGCTTGCTCTGATTGTTTTTGCAGATGAAACTTAAGTAGACCTTGAGCACTGGAATCAAACAAACATACTCATGAAAATGTTGGATTTGACATCCAGATTTGCAAGGGTAAATATGGTGTCAACACAACCCCAATTAAGTGATTTTTTGCATTTTGAATGTTATGTTACTGTAGGATTGCACATGAAGGGTACTAGATTTGATGCTAGTGTGTTACATGACCAAGTGACTTAGTATTTTTGGAAGAATAAATTCATACCAAAATTTGTGATTGAATGTTTGATTTTAAGGTGGAGTACACAAATAATAAAGTCTTCTCCTACAAGATTTTAGCTCTCCCATTGAATTAGAATGGAGTTCGTTGTAAGAAATGTGACATAGTCAACCATATCACCTTCCAATGCCCAAACTTCCTCAACTTTAAAAAAAATATAATGCTTTATTGATAGTTAAAGAAAAGGAGAACAACGATTCAATCCAACTTTATATTTTACAAATTTATTTCAATCTCAAAGATGGGCGGGTGAGGTTTGGGTGGGGTCTCCCACAACTACGCCAATGGGAATGCTCATCTCCCAATATGACAACCCTTTCACAAAGGTTAGTGGCCATATATTTATACAGTTCCAAAACTAATTTCAACCCGCTGATCTCTTCTTTTGGGTTGCAATGCCACCATTGCTCCTTTCATGAGCTCTAATGTCTCGTGCATAGGCATAGTCCTCCATCACCCCCTACATGGTTCTTATAGTAATACTGACTTCTTTTGTTCTATGTGTGAGGATTAAAGTCCCCTCACCCAACAATTATATTACATCAGTCCTATCTATCAACAACCCCTCACTCTCCTCAAGCATAATTTTAGCCTCACGTAGAATACATAGCATAAATTCCACCAATATTTAGATTGGTAATTGAAAATTGGCATAATGGAAATACCTTCAATGGAAGTTGTGCAGTAGATGCACCAAAGACAAGCCAGTTCACAAAAGTTGTCACTCATGGCCATATTCAAAGGCTACTGCACCAACTCAAAAACAAAATGATTCCAAAGGATAAGCTCGACCATCTAAGGAACTGCAATCACATTCAGTTCCTACATGTCAACCCAAGCCCCATGGAAATGTTCACTCTACAACACTTGAACCCAAAGTACAAGACCTGTGACTAATGTGTCTATATATTTCAAATTAGATGATTTAGTTTGTCCGGGTCCTATATGTACACTTTTTTTCATTTTTTTCTTCAGTTTGTTTCTCGATTTTAACCTCGATGCAAGGTATGACATTCATTTCTCAATGCAAATTTCTAGGAGTTTGCTTCTTAAAAAATTATTCTTTTTATGTATGATACATTTCAGTGTTCCCCTTTGCTTCCTTTCGTTGTCCTTTTTTACCATAGCATAATTTACTATCTTCATATCATTTCTGGTTAATATTTTTAGCAATCCTTAACATAGTCAAAGTTGTTTTGGTTAAAGGAAATCCTATGATTCATTCTAAAATCAATGGCAATGTGTGGATTCAGTAAAATATATCGAAATAGGATATAGAATATAAGTGCAGAGGAATATAGGGAGTAAGTGAATATGCTTCCACTTTCATTTGTCATCTCAATGTCTACATTATTTACTAGCGGTTGCACTAAGTAGATATGTTTTTATGTAAATAAAAAACAATGGGAATTGCCCTAATGTATCACCAAACTTATCTTCAAACCATTCAAAAGATAGAAATAAGAGAATTCCAGAAGCCTCGTTATAATAGATGCTATAAATGTCACAAGAATATCACACATCACAATAATTATTCATGGTTTTGATGATAATAATTCATTTTAAATTTACTAGCAAATAGGTCACAGTTTTTCCAAATTTTGATACATAACTCACCACACTCCTCTGATGAAGAAGAGGAATAATCGAGAGCATCAACCAGTCCATGTGTTGGACCATAAAAGTGTGTGTTATTTTCGATATTCCCATAGATGACAAAGAAACCCCAACAATGGGCAGCGTAGACTATTGAAAATCCCCAAATTCTAACCCGTCAATAGAGAATCAAAGAGGATAGGCCCTCTTCTGACTAAATGACTAGTCAGTCCAAGATTTCCAAATGTGACAGTAAAGGTGGAAGCGCATGAATTGTCATGTTGATATTACTCATAGAAATCCAGTTAAGCATTATCCATTGCTGCAGGGAAGAGAACCGATAAATATATGTTTGTAAAACATGGTGGAGGGTAAATTAACTCTTCCTGTAAATACGTTATAGGGAAATAGATGTCGTAAAATAAAAATTTTCCACTGGTTTAATTTATAATGATATTAGGGGTGGCAGGCATGGGGGAGATACTTTTGGATCCCGGAGGATATATAGAACAAACCTTCGCATGGGGGCTAGGTAACAAAACTAACAATGAAGCTAAGTGGTTGGCTCTTCTCCAGGGCCTTCACCTCCTAAACACTAAGAAGCTTCGAAAGGTTTTGATATTTGAAGACTCCAAGCATGTCATCTACAAATTGATCAACAGATACCCTTCTAGAGCAGTCAAATGTCGCCGCCTATTTGAAAAAGCTAAGCTTATCATGTCTAAATCTTATGAGGCTTTCCACATCCTCCGGCACAATAATAATGCAGCAGACAGTTTGGCTAATGTGGGCGCCACTCTCCCACAAGGTCATTACAGTTAGGACGGTAATCATCCTATCCTCAAATTCATTCCTTAAATGTGGCATTGGAAGCCCCCTCTCCGACCTCTCTCTATGTGGATTACCACAATGAAGTTCTTAACCCTCCTTCAATCTTTTAGAAGCCATAATGGCCCCCTTCCTTCTCCTTCTATTCTCTTCTTCTCTCCCCCTTCCTTAACTTTTTTCCCTTATCCCTCCTTCCTCCTAAGACCCCTTCTCTTTTCCTTTCCCCCACCCCTTACCCTTTTCCCTCCCTTCCTCTCCACACATCACTTCCACCCAGCTAGCCTCCACACCTCCCAGCTTCTCGACGGCTTCAAGCATTTACTAAGCTGTCCTGCCAACTCTCCTCCCTCTGTCGCGTGGATTTTTTTCTGCCTTCTCTATATCTCGATCCCTGCAGACATTTAGACCATCCGGCCCTTGGTTAATTCCTATCCTTCTTCGCATGTTTGTTATCACCTCGTCCATTTCTCTATGCCGTCCCCTTACAGTGACATGCTTATTTACTCTGCTCTGAACCTTGGCTCTGGTTCTCCTGAAGCTGTGTGAATTATCCTGAATGTAGTTGCAGGTGTTGAAGGAGGGAGGCTGCTGGGCATCCCGTGGCAAGCTTTCCCTCTCACTCATTCCTTTATGAAGGAGAGGCTTGCTCTCACAGCCTTCTCCAACTGCCAATGTAGTTTTCCCTCTGCGTCTTGGTCTTCAGGCCTCGGCTCTTGTACAAATCTTACACATTTTGGCAATTTGAGATGAAGTTCGGTCTTGGGTTGCATCTGCACTGGGTGGCAGGAAGGTGCGGTGGGTACTTTGGTATGTACAGAATGGAACGGGGGCTTTGTGTTGCAGCAGGATCTCTCAATGCTCAGTCATTTTCTTAGTGTTCTCCCGGTTGAGAATCAGGACCGTGCCCTCGCTGCTCGCTCCTTGTACAGTCAGTTTGCTTGCATTAAGATCTCCGTTGAAGCTGGAAGAATGTCTTAG
Source organism: Pseudotsuga menziesii (assembly GCA_001517045.1). Classification (NCBI taxonomy): domain Eukaryota; kingdom Viridiplantae; phylum Streptophyta; class Pinopsida; order Pinales; family Pinaceae; genus Pseudotsuga; species Pseudotsuga menziesii. Next base: position 333,737 of record LPNX010367889.1, read on the forward strand.
GCTAGTGAAAGCACAGGAATAATGGATATCAAGAAGAACCTGCAGTGTCTGTATGAAATGACAGCAATTGGAGTCATGGACAACAAAGAAATAGCGCGGGAAATCAAAAGCATGGGAGAAACGGTGAGCTACACCTCTTTGCAGATCAGTAACCACGACACTCGGATTGATGATAATGAAAGTAACCTTCGAGAGATCATGGGAAAAGTTGACAGAATTCAGGAATATCTTGAGCGTCTGATTACCATGAACCAGGGAAGCAGGGTGAATGGAGCAACTGCAGAAGCTGAGCACCAAATGGAGGAAGAGTCTGTAGCGCAACCTAGGAATTTTAGAGGCAACCCTTAATCTATTTTCTTTCCTTATGGTTAAATGTTTTACTGTCTTTTGTTATGTAATCAGTTTATAAGGGTATATACTACCTGAGACATTAGCTATTTTGGAAAAACTCTGTGTGTAGTTTTTTGGACAACTCCTAGGATAAGCCTTCTGTGCAGCAATTTTGACCTGCAAGAATACTTTGTCTTGCCACTGCTGTAATGAATGGCTGTGCACAGCTTGTTTTATAAAACCTTTTTTAAGTTTTTGTTAAAAAAAAATATAATGATATTGTTACAACTTATTTATATTGACCTAAAAATGGTAGTACCACAACTATTTTTGTTTTTTATTAGCAAACCAAGACAGATTGATTACCGCTACTCCTACTTTGTTGGTAATTTCCTTGGTCAAATTCGGGTCTTAGAATTCTGAAAGATAGATTGATTACCACTAATCCAACTCTTTTGGTTTCCTTGGTCCAATTCGAGTCACATAATTCTATACATTCGGTTGAGTGGACACTGAATGAAGAGTTGGGAAAACTCAATCAATTATGTTGAGTGGATTCTAGATGCAGAGCTTGGCTAACTCAATTGAGTGGACTATGTCAAGATTCGGTTAAGTGAACTCTGAACGCAGATCTTGGGAGTCATTGACAGTTCTTTCTTGACTATTCGGTTCATAAGGAGTGGAATCTGAACATAGAGAGTTGATGATCTTACATGGCCTTTTTTATATTTCTATAACCAATAGAGAATAGATCAAACATAATCTTTTTAATTTCCTTAATATAGGCCATAAAAGAGTATTATTATACATTAAATATAATGTGAATAAGCTAGTTATAATATTAATATTATGATAAGCTTCATCCATACATAGTATAGATCAATATAGCATAAATCCATTTTAAAGGATTTACCTTTATTAACATGTTGTATCTCTTTTCCTGGTAAAAATTAAAACAATTTCGAGAGAATAACATCCATTTTTAAAAATTCCGATAGTACGAAAATTATGAGATTTATGAGAATACAAAAATTATGAAAAAATAACATTAGTTTAAGAAATTATGACAGTAGGAAATTTATGAGACTATAAACAAATAAGATAGACCCAAGTTTAGATAAAGTGGATATCGTAATTTTAGAGTAATTGATCGGATATCGTTCTGGGGTACCTCCATAGATCTGTTGAGAATAAAACACAGATCAAAAGTTGTGACAGAACCCTGTCTTCGAATTCAATGGCTTGAATTTTCTAGTATGAATAACATATATATGGTATTGACAAATATTCAAACCGCGGCTCAATAATAAGAGAAAATTACAAAATTTTAGAATACAGACATGATCCTCCCTTGGCGATTTTTGGCCTTGAATTTTTTTTAAGGACACGGTTTTTAGTAACTTCTTAGCTAATACTTAGGGGAATGTGATTCCATAGATTTAGAATCACTATTCATTTTGGTCGTCCTCTCTCCAATGAATTTTTGTCATGTGTCCTCTACCTTCTCGCCTCATGTCTTCGTGTGCCTGAAATGTCCGCCAGGTATGTCGTTGTGCCAGAATCCGTCGATCTTGATCATCCGAGAACCCAAGGACCTCTTCTCAAGTCCTCTTGATTTCATGCTATAGGAATATAGTTTATAGACCATCGCCAATGAGACGAAAAATCTCGAGACAAAGATCACCAAGGAGATGGAAAATCTCGAACAGAAGATAGTTCACATTGTTTTAAGCAACAAAAGGGATGAATTCATTTGATCAATATTTCCTTTTCTCATTTGGAAAGAAATCTTTGCTTTTACCTTTATCCACAACTTACACTAGTGAATGGATATAAATAATCTTTGAACTTTTTTTAGATTCCTTTGCTTAATAATCATTTTGATGATTGGAATTGTGATTTTGGCAGTTCTAGTCAAATTTCTCTACTTGTAAACTGGTAGATACATGGAAAGGGTATTCATCTTCATCCATTAGAAACAACTAGTTAGTAAATAGAATCTAGGTGTGTGTGGCATGTCCGTATAGAATCTTTGACATGAGGGTTCAACGGAAGGCTCTTTTCGAAAGCTAAGTTGAACAAATTTTGAAGAATGCAAACATTTGTAGTTTTTTTTCATTTTTTATTGTAGTTGTTTTTTCAACTATAATTATTTAAGTAGCATGTAGTTAACTATGATATACAGTGAAAAATAATCCATATAGGAGATCATTATCTAGGAGTCTGCTTTATGTTACGAGGTTTTGATCTGATCCCAATGAAACATTCAAAAATGGACCCTCATTGGTGTTGTTTGAATCATGATAAAATTGGTAATTCTAATTGGTGAGACTCATGAAAAATTAACTCTACATTTATTAGGAGTTCACAATCTTAATGTGACTGCCACCATATGGGCATGTGAGATTTTCTCTTGTAACATGTGTGAAAATTTGAAGGACCATTTATTAATTTGACAACTACTCTGGCTTGGAAATTTTGCACTTGTAGCGTGTGTAAAAAGGCCACACTTCTATTGATTGGGACTGATGCTATAAAGACCTTGTATGCATTGAAGAGAGGGTGGGTTCTACCTATATGGGAAATGGGTTGCAGGTGAAATGTATAGCACAACAGATGTTTCGGAATGACATATATAAGTGGCTCAGGTACTTGACTTGAACGAATTGTTTAATGTCAAATCTGTGAATTGTATTCTGAAACAGAGATGCAATAATTTGAAGTTAAGAAGTGTTTTCAAATACTATTGTAAGAGAGATAAGAATTATATAATGTCAAATTTGACTTATTTTCTGAAACAAACCATCAATATTTTGAAGTTCGTAGGTGTTCTCAGAGACCATTGAAAGAGATATAAGAATTCTCTAATACAATGTGAAAAAAGAAGCAAAGAGAAAAACAATAACTTAGCTTGTGTAAAGGTCGCATTCTTAATATAAATTAGTAATTTGGATTTGACATTTTGCAGTTGTAGCATGTGTGACAAGGCCACGGTCTTAGTGATTGGGCCCCATGCTACAAAGACAAAGAGTGTAGGCTCTACCCATGTGGTTAAAGGGAGCAAGTGAAATGTAGAATGCAACAAACATTTTAAAAGCCATATATTTGGCCTGAAATGAATTATCCACCCTCAAATCAATTCATATGTAACATAGGTATTTGATATCCAATGTTAAATCTATAGTATTCTGAAACACTTATGCAATAATTTTAAGTACGTGAGTGTTCTCAAACACCATTATCAATCCATATGTTGCTTAGGTATTTGATTTGAAATGAATAGTAGACTGTCAAATCTATGAATCGTATTCTGAAACAAAGATGCAACAATTCTTAGTGCTTGAGTGTTCTCAAAGACCATTGCAAGAGAGCTAAGATTGAATTGTACACTGTCAAAATTTATGAATCGTATTCTAAAACAAATATGTAACAATTCTTAGTACATGAGTGTTCTAAAAAGCCATTGCAAGAGAGCTAAGAATTATCACAGAAAACGAGTCAAGAGCACCAAAACTTATCTAAACTAATTACAAACACAATGACCAATGTAGGCACTAGGTCAGTTGACTTTGTATAGTTCCAACTTATAGTGGGAATTTACTAACTACTGAACACATCTAGTTCTTGCATCCATTAAGGCAATTAAGAAAACAACCCTGTGATATTTAGTAGGAATTTTGATCGAGTACAAAGACTCACCTCTTAAAGGTACTACCCATTTCTCAATCATCTCTTCAACATACTACACATATCCAAGCATTCTAATAATCACTTAATTATGAATCCTATGTTTAGGTTCGAGAATGGACACAACATAGTCATAATGTACTCATCTTGTATGATTTTGTTATGCAACCAAGTCCTATAAATAACATAAAATGCTAGAAATAGACAATAAGAGAGTGATCCATGACTTAACAATGAATAATAAAGATAAATATCAATTCTCTTCGAGGGAGGAACCTCTTTACACAATGTACTAATTACACAATACAAGATAAGATACAAGGACGACTAAAATGAGAATATCTCGTTCCTATATATAGGAGACAAATGTGTACATTAACAACTAATAGACCCACTAATATACCCAAGCCGACATAAATAATATGTAAAAATATAGGGGATAATGCGCCACACTATATGGGGTCACTGTGCCATCATTAAGAAACCTGAGTTCCCTTCCATCAGTGAGGAGTGGAATTCAAAAAGTACATTTTTCTTGAGTTGTGAACTCTTACCAAGATATAAGCGATCCTTGTACCATATCAAGTCATATTTCCACCTAAATGTATTAGAGGCACTAGGATCCTACTGTAGATTTGAATAAATGTCCATATTTCTTTGTCATTTTCCCATTCGTCCCTTGCTTTGGCTATCCAATTGGGTCGGATGATCGAGATAGCATAGAGTAATGTTTCAACATCCTCATCTTTCCTAAAGAGTGCATCTGTGACAACATTTTGTATTATATTATGTGTAGGTGATTTTATATTTTATATTTAAGTTTTGTTCCATAAATTTTATAGGAGATTATAACACAAGGTAATTGCTGCATGTTTTATATTTTAGTTAAAAAAATATTTTGTCATAGTTTATGTAAACTAATTGAACTATCTAAAATACTTTATTTAAAAATAATATTTTCTAAGAATAATAATATGCATGAGTGGGCCTAATGGTTAAGAGCATGTGTTTCCTCTTAGGAGGTCACAGGTTCAAATCCAAAGAGGGGTAGTGTATGTACACCTCTGTAGACTTTAGCAGTTAAATCGTTGCGCAGAGGGGGGTCCCTTGTCCCACAAACAAGGGGGTCTCATACACCAATTTGGTGGGGATCCCTTGTCCCACAAACAAGGGAGTCTCATACACCAATTTGGTGTCTTGCTTGGTGGTGACCTTAAAAATAGATGATTATTATTATGTGTAGAAACTTTTATTATAAATATTTTATATTTTTACTTAAGTTTTGGTAAGTAATTATTATAGGAGATTATAACAAACAACAATTGCTTTACATTTTCACAAATGCTTCATTTGGGAGCAAAATTTCATTAAATTGTGTCATAGTTTATACCTAAATAAATATATAAAATTATAATAATTTATTAATTATTTGATAAATTTCACATTTAGTATTATAATTTATTAATTAATTATTTATAAGAAATGTAATACATTCAACATGACCTTCAATAAACATGGACAAGCATGTTCAATCATAAACAGTTATGGTCACTCAACTTGGATCAACCGTAATTAACCATGCTTAAATCATCATCAATAATAAACAATCAATTAAGGTGTTTGAAAATAATACTTAAAAATGGTTATCCATAGTCAACCATGGAAAAACATAATCAACTACGAACAACCATGGTCAATCGACTAGGGTCATCAATAATCTACCATGGTCAACCATACTCAGTGATAGTGAAGCATGGTCAACCATAATCAACCATAGTCAACCATGAAGAATCATGGTAAACCAAGAACAAGCATGCTCATCTATCCACAAACACAATCAACAATACTGAGCATGAACAACCACAATCATCCATAATCAACCATGAATAACCATGTTCAACAACAATCGACCATGGACCATAGTTAACCATAGTCAACCATGAACAACCATATTCAACAATGGTCAACCATGTTCAACTATGAATAAACCTGGTCAAACATAGTGAACCATGGTAAACAATGGTCACCCTTGATCAACCATGGTGGCCAACCATGAATGACCATAGTCAACCATGAACAACCATGGTTAACCAAATACGGTCAACCATACTCAACTATAGTCAACCATTGTCAACCATACTCAACTATAGTCAACCATATTCAACCAAGTCAACCATATACATGCATGGTTAAACATGCTCAAGCATCAACAATTATGGTCAACCATTGTTAACGATGAACTGTAACAAACCCAATTTCCATCATGGAATTTTAGGGAAATGGGATAATTTTTTTTCTTTATATATATATATATATATATATATATATATATCCATTTAAACTCAATATGTTAGTACTATTGTCTACATGACATGCTAAATCATTAAAGAAGTCCTTGTTAACTTATGTCCACCTTCGTGCATCTAATATGGGGGAAGAAATTCAGCAATAGTAGGAGGAGCGGATGGGGATGCACACTTCGATAGAACATCTCAAAATCAAGCAATGTTTTTTTAGGACAACTCAGTGAATCCCTCTACAATTTCATTTGGAAATCCAACATCAACTAAAGATGGTGGTAATATCGATAACAAGGTTGAAGACTTTGTTTCTATGGATTAGATTTCAGAAGAGATTCAAAAGTGGGAGGCATTTGTGAAGGAATCTTTCAAGGAGCTACAATTAAACACCAAGAATGAAGCTCTTGACCACAAAACCATGCAATTTTTTGTTTCACCTATTTATGAGTTGCTTAAGCCTGATAATTATGTCTGCTATGATCGAACAAATTTGCACTATCAACAAGACATCAATGCAGATCCTGACAACCCTCTTCTACTCTCAAACTATGCCCAAATTCTTCATCTTGTAGCTCATGATCATGACAAGTAATTTTCAATTCCTTCCATTTTTTCTAAGAAGAGCTAAACAAAGATCAAAAAGAAAGGAAATTACAGTTTTGCAAGGTTTATTGCTCGAGGCACTACTACATTTCGACCCAAAATCCGACGGTTACTTCCGACGGCGCATGGATTTTTTCTTTTAAACTCACCAAAAATAAGAAAGTTAATTTTTTTTTTTTAAGATTTGGTAATAACCGTCGCTTAAGCGACGGCTAGGCTCATAAGCGTCGCTTAAGCGACGGCTAGCCTAGCAAGCGTCGCTTAAGCGACGCTTATGAGCC
>LPNX010367902.1:0-18464 GCA_001517045.1 Pseudotsuga menziesii
AATGTGTTGTTGATTCAGATATATTTTTCAACTTGTGGATTTTAGTTTAAAAGACATAGGATGCTTTTGTTATGAAATCCATTAAATAGATTGGTTTTGAAAGTGATAGATGTTTTGTTGTTTTTTTAACGTGGAGATTATAAATTGAAATACCGAAGTTTATGTTAATATTTTTGAAAAAGTTTTAAGTTAGTTTTAATTATTTATTATATTAAAATAAATATAAAGATAATTGATATTTATTTAATATTTAATATTGAGCATTAGATTGTATGAGTGAAATTATATTAACTAAAATGTCTTAGGATGAGTCTCTGAGGTTGTAGACTAACTCACAAGCCTATGATATGATAAGACACTTGCAAATGAGGTTGTCAGTTCAAACCCCGGATAACCCATGCTCCATTGTGTTGGGCTCAACGGATGCACTTACGGGTAAAATGGTAGCAGATAGAATCAAACCCATGTCACACGAGTACGAAACCACCCTAGTTGTCGATTCCCATAATAATAATAATAATAATAACCTTAAAATGAATAAACCAATCTTCAAAATTAAAATCAAAATGATCACAAAAGGATCGTATATATATATTTCAAATGACACAGGTAAACTAATCAACTAATTATATATGTTATATTTCAAATAGTTAAAGAACTGGGGGCTTAAGAGGGTTTCCACAGCATGAGAACAACAAAGCATGAGTATGGTGTGAGGTTGTATAGCAGGAGAGAGCGGAGACAACAATCAACATGAGGATGAGCTAGTGGATTATTTGACAGATCCATAAGTAGGAATAAATATCTAGGAGGTGGGTGGACACCTGGAAAACAGGTATCTGCATGCAAACAATGAGGCTTCCATCATGACAATCGTTCTATGGTCGAGGGTTGTTGACATGGCGGTTTCGGGCTCTTCACTACCAGTTCTAGAAGATGCTTTGTCGGGATTTGGCCTGGCGGTTAGTGTGCCTTTCCTTGTGGGGACAAAAGGAGTGGCGATTGAAGCGGTGGAGAATGTCCCGTAAGTGGTGGAGGCGAGGTGTGGAAGTTTTTTTTTTTTTCTGGAGAAGGGATTGGAACATATTTTAAACATGGACAAGGGCCACCGAAAAGTTTTGGTTTTTCGACATAGTGGTCAAGCCATGAGGGATGCTCACAAAAAGACATGGAGTTTAGTCAAGGCCTCCCCAACTTCGGTTCTTTCTCTTCAAACATTCATCTGAGGGTTCCTAGTGGATCAAGCATTTGGACGAGGGTTTTGAGCACATCAAAGGAAAGGAAAAATGAGGTCACCTAGTCGAAGGATTTTCAATGCATGCTTAATGAAATTTGTTGTAGACTTACACATGGATTGGGGCATAGAAGCTCTGATCCAGGGCCTAGTTTGATTCCTCCAAGTGTTTATGGAAAGAAAAATGTTAGATGTGCTTCTGAGAGGAAACAAGATTTTGAGCTATTTTTTGGGAAAACATCAACATGATAATGTGGACGAATGTAATGTCCCTCCCAAGTGACCGTGGTGTTTTATGTCCTAACCCTTAGTGGTTTTATCCTATAAGGGGTATTTTGTAAATAAATAAACATTAATGCACAACTAGACTGGATGCAAGTTCTAATTTTATCAATTATTATGTTATTTTAATAATTTTTGTGTGTAACCCACCTAAAACTGAAAAATAAATATTTTTATTTATTTAAAAAAAACATCATGTTAAAAAGTCATTGTAAGTTTTTATGACAAAGTTAGTCAAGGATGAATGTAATTGAATATTTTATTTATTAAATAATTAAATGAAGAGACACATCCAAAGGAGACTCTTGAAAGAGTGTTCACTAATCCACTAGGAGGAATGAGCAGTTGTAGAAGGCTAAAAGACAAGTGGTGGCACTAGCATTTCACTTTCTAGTTGTTGCAGGAAGCAAAGCCCCTAAAATTGTGGTAATGTTCCCTGAGATAAGGAACGGATTAGGTGGCTCATTTAATTTCAAACCTGACCCAAAGACCTAGACAATCTTATAAGTACCATCGAATTGAGCAGGAGGCTCACTACATTCTATTCCAAGGGAATGAACCTTGTGATTGTTGAAAATTGAAAAGTCAGGCACACAAGGATTTCGATGAGGGGATAGCTAAAGTAAAATTTTTGAGAGTTAAGTTTTCTATTTGAGTGCTAAGTTGCAGAGATTTTCTATGTGGGTTGTTACATAGCATCTTCGTCCTAGTGGTTCAGTGAACAGGATTGGGGGTACTAAAGCAAGTGATCTTGGCTGCTTTCAGGAGACAGTTGAGAGGAACGGTCTCCTTTGGGTGTTTTCCCCCTTCTGTAAATTGTCCACGTTCTTAACTATTTTGTTTATTATCTGTGGTTTTATTTTAATTCTATATCTGTGATTCTATTTTAATGGTAATTGTACCGATAATGTATTTGTTCTGTATTTATTTTAATTCTATATCTGTGATTCCTTCCATTTAGTTCTTATTATTTATATATTCAATTTCTTATTTCAAAACCTTCAATACAGTATCAATTATCTTTTAATATAAATAGGTTCATATAACTAGTAGGGTATATATTTTCCTTTCTAGCTCAATGTTCTTTAAAAGTAAACTTAAAGTTTTAGAGTTATACAAGTTTCCATTACATCCAAAAGGCTCAAGAAATATATAGAAGTTAAAAAAAGTATGGTTAGGAATCAAATCAAAACTTATACAAAAATCGATATAAGATCACAGAGATTATATATATATATATATATATATATTAGTATTACTTATTAATTACCATATTATCTTCCAGGTTATACAACGTAACGTTTAAATATACAACAATTATACTATTAAAAACCATTTTTATATAGATAAAACATTTAACATGTAAGTTAAAGAATAAACAAGTCAAGGTTTTCAAACCTCGTATCCCTTCGACAAATGAGGGAAGGTTTATTTACGGCTAGGGTTTACAATATTAAACTAAAATCAAACCTAGAAATTCATTAACATAGCCTTATGGATCGAACCATATTATTTATATAAATAATGATCAAAACTTAATAATGGAAAAGCTTCATCGACATACTTTACTCAGTGGCCTCACGGCCCTAAAGTCTTCATTGACAAACAGAGTAATAATTCAAAGAAGAAAACTTAACACGATTTTCCATAATGCTATTAACAGACCGTTTTAGGCCGTAAGTCATTTTAGTATTTCTACCGTAACATTAGAAAAATTCATTGAGGAGAAAATGTAACAATGTGCACAACTCTATTCTATAATCACGCTTTACGGCTTCATCACTTAACCTAAATAGTGAAATGATAATTCATATATGAACATAGTGGTATCTATTATACAATTATCAGCATGGCATTGGCCTCATGGCCAAATTTTTTATCATTTTATAAAAATAATCGAAATAGAGCAATGGCCTCTCGGCCCTAACAATACACTTAATAAAATAACTGAGTGTTGGAAAATACAAATGGCCTTTCGACCTTAAAAATGTTTTTACTAGCAAAGCAAAACTATAGATTCAACAATCGAGACAACTTTCAGGAAAACAAATCGACTGTGTAATCACAAGATTAAACCCTTTCTAGAGTCTCTTATAAAAATAAGCATTTACAAGTTTTAGAGCGATAATTCAACAACTGTTTAAACACTCCACAAAATAAAGGACTTTGTCTTTTAAATTCTTAGCAAGTTAAATACATTACATTCCTTTAACCTCATGATCAAGGATGACCTTTTACAAACTAGTATAAATTCCACAAGGCAGAACCAAAGGAAGAGCTACCATTTTTTGTTAACGACAAGGAAACACGGGAAATAGTCCATGCCATGAAGATGTTGATCAAGCCATAGATCCACAAGCCACGAATCCATGGGAAAACAAGGTGACAGGACTTACCGGGACTGGGACTCCATCACCACGGCAAACTTTCGTGATCCAAGTGCCGCAACCCTTTTTCTTTCGAAACCTCCTACACATTGAAACTTACAGAGGTCAAACTTTCGAATTGTAAATTGTTTGTATGACAATGGAAAAATGATAATAATAATCCAAGGAAAAAACTTACCCCTTTAAATGTTAAGAAGATCGTTATGGCATCACCGGTGTCACCACGTCTGGAACCAGAGCCACTCAAACAAAACCTCAATCACGCAATCAATGTTGATTGGTTTCGAGGGCCGAGAAACTCGGCTCCTCCACCATCGAAATATACTGTGGAGATACATACTAATACATACCTAGATCGGCCGAGTAGCACATAGAAAAATAGAATACAATGCAGATACAAAGCTTCAACGACAAGGAAATAATACTTTACGAGGCACATTAAACCCCTAGGGTTTATGAGCTAACATGCAGAGTAATCGACAACCGGAGTACATGAACCATCACATGAGCATTTAATGACACTTGGTGCATTCTTTTGCACCCAAACCATATAGTTCCAAGAACATCCAATTTCATTGTTTCAATGCTATAACATTTTATGTTATGCTTGTATATATTTTATATGAACAAAGTAAGTTTTGTTTCCTTTTGATATACGCTTAGGCCCTTGCTTGGGAGTGGTTATGTATACTTAGCTTAGGATTTTTGTGTTAGCTAGGTTGTGGTAATCCTTTATAGTCAACACCTGCACAAAAGATACATAAGGTCTATGTTAGCCATAAACACTAAGTAAGACATGTAACCCATCTCCCTAGCATCTAAGTAGCGTTAAATGGCATGCAAAGAAGAACATAACCAGCAAGAACAACATATTTAACCAATAGAAAATAAAAGTGTCATAACCTTTCTAACTTGACATCAAGTAAAGTAGTGTTGTCATAACATTAAGTCACATCTTAATGTTGTCGCAAAGAGTCTTTATGTTTAATGGATAACATACTAAACACATTTTAAAGACCGTATGAATTTATTTTATCCTTTATAGTTACATATAGACATATAAGTTTAAATTTTTTATTTATTTTTATGAAATTTTGATTTGTTACATGTGGTGTCAGAGTGAGGTCTCCAAACACTAGGACTGATTGGCTCACTCGCATGCAGAACAGGAAACCAAATATACTGATCATGTTTTAAAACTATTTATGTACATAAATATAAATTTGTATTTTGCGAGAAATGGAAGGAGTTGAAGCATCTGCTGAAGATGGATCCCATCACAATAATCCAGATAACATTTATGTGGAATTAAACAACCAACCTTCAAAACTACTTCAAACAGTAAAATATTTAAGAGCTAAACTACAAACAATAAAGGAAGATAACAAAAGAATTGAAAGAGCTCAAGAGGAACTAATCACAAGTGACTAGATAAAATACACAACGGAGGCAAAGATAAAAGAAAGGAACATGAAACTGAATCTGGAACAGTATCATACAAACATAAAGGTAAGAAATTAAATTTTTCTGATAGTGAAAATAAATATTCTTCAGGAATTAAAGTAAGGTCACACAAAGGAAAGTATAAACACTGAAGTGATAGTAATGACAGCAATAGTGGTCCTAGGAAGAGGAAGTATACACAATATGAAGATATTTCAGGAGAATTTAAAAAGATAAAACCCCCTATGTTTAATGGAGAAGTAGAAAAAGGGGAAGAAGCCGAGACTTGGCTATCGGGTATGAAAAAGTACTTTCAGATTTATAACTACTCGGATAGACTGAAGGCCCAGATGGCTATTTATAACCTAACTAGAAAGGATGACATGTGGTGGCAGGACATAAAAAGAGTAAAAAACCTCAAAGAAAAATATTTAACATGGAGAGTCTTTAAAAAATACTTTAAAATTAAATTTTTATCTGAACAATATTATAAAGAAAGAGATAAAGAGTTTTATGAACTTAAACTAGGTTCAATGTCAGTGAAAAATTTTAAGTAGTGAAATTTTAAGTTTACTAAGATATGTACCGTATATAATTGACAAAAAAACCTAAGATACAGAGGTTTTAAAGCTGTTTACCTACTAGTTTCAAGGACATAATTGATTTTGATAATCCAAAAACCCTTGAAGAGGCAATGAGAAAATCTAACTTCTGTTACGAACAAAGTAAAAAGAGGGAAAGCATACCTAACTGGAACAATAAGAGAGCAAGTAACTTTGACCAGAAAAGAAAAGGTTTAAGTCTAATAAAAGCTTCGGAAATAATTCTTGGAATTTCTCTAAGAATACTTATCCAGGAATAGATTTTAAAAGTAAAACACAACAAAACATAACAACACCAAAAGCCAGAGACATGCCTAATAATTATATTAAAAACAATGAACAGAGAGAACCTATAAAGTGTTGGGAATGCCAAGGACCTCATTATGCAAAGGAATGTCCGAACATAATAAGAAACTACAATAATGTACATACGATTCAGGAAAAATAAGCAGTTGGTGACATAGCAAATGAAATACCCAGAATTAATGCAGCCTTGGAGAATTGACAGGCTGATCATCAAACCTCCATGGTGGAACTACAAGGTATGATACAAAACCATCGAGTGAATCCATGAAGATGGGTGTCTATTTTGGGGGGTCTTATGAGAAAATAAATCTGATTTTTTCATGTTTTTCAACTTTGGGCGAACAAAAGTGATATTTTTGTTTAGAATTTCACTTTCAAGTAAAAACAAAACTTTTAGAGAATTATGTTAGCTTTTTATTCATAATTTTTAAATTTTTTTTTATTGATATTTGATATGTCATTTTGAAAAATGTTTGACAGTGTGTCCTTATAAAATGAAAGGACTAAAAAATAGACATGTTTGGTTGCGCCCCTAAAATCATTGTTAAACTTATGTTTTGCAAAAACAAAATATGTTAGGACAATTTACACACAATATACTATTGCGATGACTATAAGTTTGTAACCAACAGATCTATATACTAATTATAATATTATTTTGAATTCGATTAATGGGGAAATCTTGTCGATTTTGAACATGTGTTTGGTTGCGCCACCTTTCTCTCAATTGACTATAAAATTTAAAAATCTACGAATACCCTTTTGAAGTAGACACTCCAATTAACCGCACCATATTTGTTTCAATTTTTTAGGTGGTGTATTATTAAAGTTAAATATTTTTCATTTCATCGCATGTTGAAAGAGATGAAATGAAACTCGACACATGTTAAGAAACAAAAATAAATAAAAGTACAGGATCTCACCTATACACAACAAAATCTATACCTACGGAAAGTAGATTCAATGACGAAACTAATGGTATCAAGTCCAACAGTCGATTTGTAGTGTAAGGCATCCATTTTACCTTCCAAAAATGGAGAAACCTGAAAATTGTGCAGGTTTCAGGTCTCAGAGGTTATTCGGCTGAACAATGTTTTTCCATTATGGAACCGTTATTTATAACGCAAACGCAAAATACATTTTTTCGGCTGAATTTTTTTTTAGCTCGCGTTCTTCTAGTTATTTGGCATCAATGGTTGGTTATCTATTTATCAACTATAATTTATCCATGCACGATTGTAAACAATAATAATACATTACAATTTATCATATTACTAGCACACCCATGAACAAAACAGGTGCTCTTCAAGGAGATACACTAGGCTGAATATATCCTTTGTCTAGTAACTCCTGTAATTGTATTCTTCATTTCGTTAATTCTGGGATACTCATATGATATGGAGCTCATGATAATAGTGTTGAAAATGACATTAGATCTATGGTAAAATCTAAATATCGTTTAGGTGGTAATACTGATATCTTATCACAAAATACAACTTCAAATTCCTTTAAAATAAGAAATTGTTCCAATTCCAATTTTTATTTTTCCGGGCTCAAATTCTTTAATTTTGATGCCATAAAGTTGACACCCTTTCCTAATACACTTTTTACGTTGTAGTTTTGAAATTTTTCGTGGAGATAAAGGTCTATAAATTTTCTTCATTGTATGATACTTATCCTCCTCATCCACACTACTAAAATTTTTATGCAAATAGTCGATAACAACTTTATGAGATTCTAGCCAATCCATACTTATCTAAATGTCATAGGATACTAGGGGAAGTATATTTAAATTAATTGAGGTATCCAAGTCATTAAAACCTAATAACAAATCTTTAACTATTTCCGTAACTTTCCATTTTACCTTTGTTTCCAGCTATACCAACCATGCATTTTTTTGTTTTTCCTTACTAAGTTTACAATTTTCAATTACTTTTGGTACAATGTAACTTAAACAAGATCCCGAATCGATAAGTATAGAAACATGTGTGTTCAAAACTTTACCTTCTACTTCCAACATGGTGGATTGATGGTTCGCCTGCCAATATTCCAAAGAAATATTAACTATAGGGATATTCTTGGCTATGTCATTCACAGTAGAAGCTTCCTGCAACATGCTTATGGGTCACTATTCCATCCTCCACTGGAAGTTTCGATACTCTTTACCGCATTGCTATTGGTTAAACTTCACTTGTTGTAATTTTTATCAGTATGACATCTTTTTCCTTTTCCAAAAAGTGATGGTTTGAATCCTTTCCTACGTTGATCGATCTTTTCAATTTTTTTTGATTTTCCAACTTCTACTTAATTTGGATATTTGTTTAAACAAATGGTAGCACAATTAGGCATTTCTAATTGCTTCATCCATTGTTTAGGAATTTCAAACACAATCTTTTCCTTATACACTAGGGGTAAACAACTGATAAAACTGTATACCTTAGCTTTTTCAACTCTTAGGTATGGTACATAGCGTTGTAAATTTACAAACTCGGTTACAAATTCTTCCATGGTCAACAATCCTAGTCTCAAATCATTGAATTATTGGGCTTTCTCATCATAATATCATTCTGGCATATATATTTTTTCAATAGTTTAAAAAAAAATTCCAACTCAACTCTTTACGACGTATGTTACTGACACTTTTAGCCTCCTTCCACCACAGAGCAGATTTAACAACCAAGATTCTATTGCTTCCTCAAATTCTCCATCAAACATGGGGGGCCTTAACTTTTTGAATTCTCCCTGTAACTCTACAAGTCTTTCTTTTTGTTTTTTCTGTATTCATTTCATCACCTTTCTTTAAATCCTGGGGGGGTATATAGGAATGCTATTTGTAGTTTCCTCACTACTGCAACTTTGTAGTGCTCATTTTATTTTCTTGTAATGAACATAAAATACATATAATAATTAAATTGCTAATGTTACCTTAGTATAAAAAATATTAAAATTCAGAATCAAGTTGCTAAATTTACTTTAGTAATAAAAAATATTTCTATCAAAACTTTCTAACATTCCTAACATTCTCAACTTTTCAACACTGAAAATATTTTACATCTATAATCATACATAAACTTAATAATACATACTTTCATATATTTTTCACCTATAAAAACTTCCTAACATTTCTAACCTTTCCTAACATTTATATATTTGCACCTATCAAAACTTCCTAACATTCCGAACATTTCCTAATATTCATTCATATATTTTCACCTATTAAAACTACCTAACATTCATTCATATATTTGCCCCTATCAAAACATTCACTCCTAACATTCCCACATTCACTGCTAACATTCATTTCTAACATTGCACCTATCAAAACATTCTCTCCTAACATTCCCCCATTCCCACATTCACTCCTAACATTGACATTCCCCATATATTCATTCTTGACATTAACATTCCCCATTTATTCATTATTACATTCATTTATACATTCATATATTTGCACCTATCAAAACTTGCTATATTTTCACATTCATTCATATATTTTCACATTCATTCATATATTTTCACCTAACATTTCCTAACATTCATTCTTAACATTAATTCCAAACATTCATATATTTGCACATGTTAAAACTTTCTAACATTCCCAGCATTAACTTCTTAATATTCCTAACATTAAAATTTCCATATTCATTTCCCATATATTAATTCTTAACATTAGATTGCACCTATCAAAGCATTCATTCCTAACATTCCCCTATTTCCACATTCACTCCTAACATTGCACCTATCAAAACATTCACTCCTAACATTAACATTCCCCATATATTCATTTTTAACATTAACATTCCCCATATATTCATTCTTACATTCACATATATTCATTTTTAACATTAATATTTCCCTTATATTCACTCTTAACATTAGATTGCACCTATTAAAACATTCACTCCTAACATTTCTCTATTCCCACATTCACTCTTAACATTGCACCTATCAAAACATTCACTCCTAACATTCCCCCATTCCCACATTCACTCATAACATCGCACCTATCAAAACATTCACTCCTAACATTAACATTCCCCATTCACATATATTCATTTTTAACATTAAAATTCCCCATATATTCATTATTACATTCATTTATGCATTCATATATTTGCACCTATCAAAACTTCCTAACATTCCTAACCTTTCTTAACATTCATTCATATATTTGCACCTAAAACTTCCTAACATTCCTAACATTCTCAACTTCTCAACACTAAAAATAATTTACACCTTCCTAACATTCATATATTTACATGTATCAAAACTTCATAACATTCCTAACATTTTCTAACATTCATTCCAAACATTCATATATTTGCTCCTATCAAAAATTTCTAACATTCATAACATTAACTTTCTAACATTTCTAAAATTAACATTCCCATATTTATTTCCCATATATTCATTCTTAACATTAGATTGCACCTATCAAAACATTCACTTCTAACATTCCTCCATTCCCACATTCACTCCTAACATTAACATTTTTCATATATTCATTCTTAACATTAACATTCCCCATATATTCATTTTTAACATTAGATTGCACATATCAAAACTTCCTAACATTCCTAACATTTACATATACATGTATATAATCCAAAAAACAATATCTAAGGTCAATGCACATTTATATAATTCAAAAAAACAATTATGAACATGTGAGTTCAATGTACATGTATATAATCCAAAAAAACAATCATGCACATGTGAGTTCAATGTACATATATATAATCCAAAAATTATGTACATGTGAGTTCAATGTACATGTATATAATCCAGAAAATAAGCTCCTCGATGTCCAAATCAACTACAATATATATATCTACATAAAAATTACAATATAAATAATTCTCTAAATGGAAGTCCAACACTATCTTCGACTAGGGTTTTCCCTTGGACTGGTAACAATCTGCAACATGTATAAAAACAGATTATGAATATCATAAATTATTTAAAGAACTTTAAACCAAAATCAAAACATTAAAACATTAAACTAATATATCGAAGAACAATTCAATTATTAACAAAATTACCTCCAATTCTCTATCATCCAACGGAGTCTTCTCTTTGCCTCTAAAAGGTGGAGTAGACCCAAGCTACAACATATATAAAAACAATTTATAAATCTTACAAATTATTTAGACTATTTTAAACTAAATTCAAAAAAATAAAATATTAAACTTACAATTCCAACACTATCGTCCAATGAAGTCTTTCCTTTGCCTCGAAAAGATCAAAGAGACCTAAGTTTCAACATATATAAAAGCAATTTACAAATGTCAAATATTATTTAAACTATTTAAACATATATATCAGAGAACAATTCAATTATGAACAAAATTACCTCGGTGCCAATATCCATATCCATCAAAAAACCTATATCTTCACCTCCAATTTCAATATGTTCTCTTCGCTTAAAATTTAAATTTTGTTAATAAATAAATCATAGTAAAAGCAAAAAATATTAATCTTAGCAATTAACTTAAAACCAAAAAAAAAAAAAAACATTAGCTCACAATAGATTGAAAATAATCTAAAACGTTTGAATCTAATGAAACATGCATAGATAAGTCAAATTAACAATAAGATACATAGTTAAATTTAAAAACAAAAGAAAAATCTTTCAAACATAAATATAAATGTGTAAATTTTAAATATACCTATCCAAAATGCTCTTCTACATTTCCAGCATTTTGACTAGTGGAGACTCTAAAATTATGTTCATTTAACAATTGAGAAAACTAAAAACAATAAACATTTACGTAACGTATTTATTACTATACATCAAAAAATAATTTATCATACATAGATATAATGTAACAAAAAGTTTAATGCAAAATAAATAAATAAAATTAATAGATTGGAAGTACACAAACCTCTCCTATACTACATGTCATTAGATATTCTATCCGAAGCTATATTACAACAAAGCTTGGCATAGGCCTTTAGATCTTCAATGTTCATGCAATATAACTCATCATTTGTTTTGTAAACAAAATCTTGCCGAATAGTGGCTCAAGTCCTCTCTCGACTCAATCCAACATCAACTCCTACAAATGTCGAAGTCAAACCTTCGGAAACATTATGCCTTGCAGTTGTCCCAACTTGTGATGTGGGCTCCATCTCCGATTTGTAAGTCACAAGCCTAGGTGGACGAGATATCGAAGGTGGAGTTCGAAGAGTACTGGGATCTCTAAGGGCACCTTTTCGATTGCATATCCTCCCCTTTCCAACTCCATAAAACTCAGAATGAATATTAGTATAGTCTGGCTTCATCCCTAAAAAAAATTCAGCATAAAAAAACCTAGCAAAATAATTAGGAACCTCATCATTCCATGGCAACCGACCATAGGCTGCAAGGAATCAATTATATAAAAAATGTGCAAGTTCAGGGTGCTTAAAATATTTCACTTTCAATTATTTCCGCTTTAGGCCCTCTTTGAAGTTGAACATTGAGTTGGCATGTTCTCTAGTCACCCTCTCCTTCACAACAACCCCACTTGTCTGGACCCATCACTTGTGCCTTTCTTCTTTGCATCAAGGCAACAAAACCATATGTTGTTGGTCCAAGATCTTCATATACTTCAATGAATTTTTATAATAATTGCAAAACCATTTCTATACTTTGTTTGTTCTATGGAGCGAGATCCAAACTAGAAATATCTTTTTGCAGTTTGTCATAGTGAGCCCTACAACTTTCAAGGGTCGTTTGTTGAAGACCACTTTCCCATGGAATCTCCTCCGGTAAATATGATGGATAGGTCGTAATGGGTGTACAACCCTCAGCTAGCTGGACATATTGCATCCTTAGTCGACCTTCGCCACCCTGTGTAGGATGACGAGCCTCTTGCGAACCTTGCTCTGCTTCCACACTTGTCTCCTGTACAGAAGGTCGAGATCCACGTTCACCCATAGATGATAAGGGGGAATCATCTCTACCAATATCGCCACATCGATGATCAGATGAATGTGAACTATACAATAAGCTTGAATCCCGAGGTGAAGTCGATAATCTTCGATTTTCATTTCGAACACCAACTCCCAAAGAATGTGATGACCTCCTACGCTTCTGTCTCAAAGGCTGCTCTCTTTCCATTGGATATGATATCTACAAGTTTACACAAATATCAATTTCTACATGTTAATTAATCAACTTCAAAGACCTAGCTACTATAAAAACTAAGATTTCAATAAGGACCTAGATATCCCTAATATTATCTAATAGTTCTTTAAATGATTAAAGCTAATTTATTATCGGTTTCCATTTGATATGATATCTACAAGATTACACAAATCAACTCATATCATATTCAAATTCTACATGTTAATTCCTCATCTTCAAAGACATAGCCACTAAAAACTAAGTTTTTAATAAAGACCTATATGTCCTCAATACTATCTAATATATCAACTCATAACAAATTCAAATTCTGCATGTTAATGCCTCAACTTCAGAGAACTAGCTACTATAAAAACTAATTTTTTATTACCTAGATGTCCCTCATATTATCTAATAGATCTTAAAATGAAAATAGCTACACTGTTGTTGGATGTATGAGAAATTAATGTAGCAATCTCTGTGGTTTTGATGTGTTAGTAAAATCATAAAAAACCCTTATGATAAGTAAACTGATCAGTGTCAGAGTTGGTGAACTCTGCATGGACAGAGTTCTTCAACTCTGTCCACATGGACAGAGTTACATTCATCACTCCATGTGGACAATGTTCATCGACTATGTCTATGGACAGAGTATTTAATCATGAACTCTATCCATAGACAGAGTATTCATTCATGAACTCTGTCCATGGATAGAGTTGATGAACGAATATCTTCCTTATAATACCTATGAACTAAGATTAAAATTTTAAAAAATGCACAATATCCTAATATAATAGTAAATATAAACTAATAACTAATAAGCATTATACAAGTTATATGTTTTTTTTATGATTTAGATTAAAAACACATAAGATCAAACAGATCAGTAATCAGAAAATTTAATGTTTTATGTGTAATAATGTTTTTTTGTTTCTGATTTATATAAAATGTACTAAAATATGTTTTGCTAAGTAAAGTTATCAGGGAAAGAGTTGATGAACTCTGCATGAACTATGTTTTGCTAAGTATAAAAAAGTAGTCTAAGGAAAGTGCAAGTACTTACCTACTCTACAGACAGACACTATTGCTGGCTACTAGCTACCTAGTCGTTATAGAGTTGTTAAAGAGAGCATCACTATTAAATAGAGATAGAGCTTCTATTTCTTCTTCTGCACTCATGTTCAGTTTCAATACTAACTGCTATCAATCAATTACTGTGATTTCATGGATTTGTCACATCAGATGGAAAGGACATATAGATTTCAACTTGGACTAAGGCGAGCAACTAGGGACTGACTACATAGGCCTATGGATTCCCCCCTCATTAGTCCAGCCTATCCCTATGGTTTTACGTTACACTTCTGGTTGTTTTGGTCTCCATCCCCATAAGAAAATAAAGCAATTCTTTTTTTAAACTTACCTTTCTCTATCTAACCTTTTCTCTCTATGTTTTGGAAAAGCATGAAATGGCAATGGAACTTAATGCAATGCATCATGGACTAAGATAGTCATAAAGTGCCATGGGACTTATACTTCGACTAGTAGTTGTATGGACTAAAGCAAGTAGTAGATTTTATGGACAAAACTATATAGATATTACACTAAAGACGTGAAATGAAAAGGTTTTGAAATCATGTCCCCTACCAACGAAAAAACATAAAGAAATCAGTTGTTCAACTATGTCCATTTGGACAGAGTTCATCAACTCTGTCCAAATAAATAGAGTTTATTAGCTCTGTCCATTTGGACAGAGCTGTTCAGCTTTGTCCAAATGGACAGAGTTCAATGTCTACCAGATTGCAAATGGAACTATGACTAGTTGTTTCCATATTACAAATGAAACTATGACAAAGTTGTCAGTGACAAGAAAAATTAAGACAGTCTTGTACTCTTATTAAATTTCAGAGTATCAATGCTACTCTTTAACATTTATCTCATTCAACTAAGATTCATACAACATTTTACATATGAACTATTTAAAATATTTTGTTTGAAATTCATTATGAAGATTAATTCGGACTTCTATACTGAAATGGAAGTTGGAATAGATTTAAAATTTATTTTCAATAAATGTTTTTATGAAGATTTTATAACATATGAACAATTTAAGATATTTTATTTAAAATTCATTATAAAGATTAATTCCAACTTTTATAATAAAATGGAAGTTGGAATGAATTTAAAATTTATTTTTAATAAATGTTTTTACGAAGATTTTGTAACATATTAACTATTTAAAATATTTTGTTTGAAATTCATTATGAAGATTAATTCCAACTTCTGAAATGAATTTAAAATATATTTTTACTAAAGATTTTTGGAAGATTTTGAAAGATATGAAATATTTATGATATTTTGTTTATTCAAAGTTAAGTCGAATACGTTTACTCCATTCATTTAATGTGATGTTAATTCCCATATATATTTTTACCATTTATTTAATGTGTTGAATACCATTTATTTAATGTGTTGTTAATTCAGATATAGTTTTCAACTTGTGGATTTTAGTTTAAAAGACATTGGATGCTTTTGTTATGGAATCTATTAAATAGATTGGTTTTGAAAGTGATAGATGTTTTGTTGTTTTCTTAATGTGGAGATTATAAATTGAAATACCGAAGTTTATGTTAATGTTTTTGAAAAAGTTTTAAGATAGTTTTTATTATTTATTATATTAAAATAAATAGTTTTTATTATTTATTATATTAAAATAAATATAAAAATAATTGATATTTATTTAATATTTAATATTGAGTATTAAATCATAAAAATATGAGTGAAATTATATTAACTAAAATGTTTTAGGATGAGTCTCTCAGGTTGTAGACTAATTCTCAAGCCTCTGATATGATAAGACACTTGCAAATGAAGTTGTTAGTTCAAACTCCAGATAACCCATGCTTCATTGTGCTGGGCTCAATGGATGCACTTATAGGTAAAGTGGTAGCAGGCGGAATCAAACGCACGTCACACGAGTACAAAACCACCCTAGTTGTCGATTCCCATAATAATAACCTTAAAATGAATAAACCGATCTTCAAAATTAAAATTAAAATGATCACAAAAAGCTCGTAAAATAATCAACTAATTATATATGTTATATTTCAAATAGTTAAAGAACTGGGGGGCTTGGGAGGGTTTCTGCAGCATGACCACAACAAAGCATGAATATGGTGTGAGGTTGTATGGTAGGAGAGAGTGGAGACAACAATGAACATGAGGATGAGCTAGTGGATTATTTGGCAGATCCATAAGAAGGAATAAATATATGAGAGGTGGGTGGACACCTGACAGATAGGTATGTGCATGCAAACAATGAGGCTTCCAGCAGGACAACCGTTTTATGGTCGGGGGTTGTTGACATGGTGATTTCAGGCTCTTCACTACCGATTCTAGAAGATGGTTTGTCGGGATTTGGCCTGGTGGTTAGTGTGCCTTTCCTTGTGGGGACAGAAGGAGTGGCGATTAAAGTGGTGGAGAACATCTCGGAAGTGGTGGAGTCGAGGTGTTGAAGTTTTTTGTCTGGAGAAGGGATTGGAACATCTTTTAAACATGGACAAGGACCACCGAAAAGTTTTGGGTTTTTGACATAGTGGTCAAGCCATGGGGGATGCTCACAAAAAGACCTGGAGTTTAGTCAAGGCCTCCCCAACTTCGACTATTTCTCTTCAAACATTCATCTGAGGGTTCCTAGTAGATCGAGCGTTTGGATGAAGGTTTTGAGCACATCAAAGGAAAGGAAAAATGAGGTCACCTAGTTGAAGGATCTTCTATGCACGCTTAATGAAATTTATTGTAGAATTACGCAGGGATTGGGGCATAGAAGCTCTGATCTAAGGCCTAGTTTGATTCCTCTAAGCGTTTATGGAAAGAAAAATGCTAGATGTGCTTCTGAGAGGAAACCAAATTTTGAGGTGGTTTTTTGGAAAAACGTCAACATGAATAATGTGGACGAATGTAATGTCCCTCCGAAGTGACCATGGTGTTTTATGTCCTAAACCCCAAATGGTTTTAGCCTAGGAGGGGTATTTTGTAAATAAATAAACATTAATGTGCAACTAGACAAGATGCAAGTTCTAATTTTATCAATTATTATGTTATTTTAATAAATTTTGTGTGTAACCCACACCTAGAACTGAAAAATAAATATTTTTATTTATTAAAAAAAAACATAATGTTAAAAAGTTATTGTAAGTTTTTTTGGCCAAGTTGGTCAAGGACGACTGTAATTGAATATTTTATTTATTAAATAATTAAATGAAGAGACACATCAAAAGGAGTCTGTTGAAAGAGTGTTCACTGACCCACTATGAGGAATGAGCAGTTGTAGAAGGATAAACGACAAGTGGCAGTACTAGCATTTCACTTTCTAGATGTTGCAGGAAGCAAAATCCCTAAAATTGTGGTCATGTTCCATGAGAGAAGGAACTGATCAGGTGGCTCATTTATTTTCAAACCTGACCCAAAGACCTAGGAAATCTTATAAATACCATCGAATTGAGCAGGAGGATCACTACATTCTATTCCAAGGGAATGAACCTTGTGGCTGCTACAAACTGAAAAGTTAGGAACCCAAGGAATTTGATAAGGGGATAGCTAAAGTGAAATTTCTGCGAGTTAAGTATGTTATTTGAGTGCTAAGTTGCAGAGATTTTCTGTGTGGGATGTTACACAGTATCTTCATCCTAATGGTTCAGTGAACAGGACCGGGGGTCCTAAAGCAAGTGATCTTGGCTGCTTTCAGGAGACGGTTGGGAGGAATGGTCTCCTTTGGGTGTTTGTCCCCCTTCTGCAAATTATCCAGGTTCTAAACTGTTTTGTTTATTATCTGTGATTTTATTTTAATTCTATATCTGTGATTCTATTTTAATTGTAATTGTACCATAATGTATTTGTTCTGTGAAAGAAAATTTGTAACTATTTTCATAAGAATTTATAATTAGTTTCTGAGTTTATTATATTATTTTTTTCCTTAAAGGTTCAATAGTTTACAGTTGTAGATTTGGATAATCTTTGTTTAAGCAAACAATGATTTTCCTTCAATTAGTTCTTATTATTTATATATTCAAATTCTTATTTCAAAACCTTCAATACAATATCAA
>LPNX010367902.1:22816-115250 GCA_001517045.1 Pseudotsuga menziesii
GAAATATACTGTGGAGATACATAGTAATACAGACCTAGATCGGCCGAGTAGCAGATAGAAAAATAGAATACAATGCAGATACAAAGCTTCAACGACAAGGAAATAATACTTTATGAGGCACATTAAACTCCTAGGGTTTATGAGCTGACATGCAGAGTGATCGACAACCAGAGTACATGAACCATCAAATGAGCATTTAATGACACTTGGTGCATTCTTTTGCACCCAAACCATATAGTTCCAAGACCATCCAGTTTCATTGTTTCGATGCTATAACATTTTATGTTATGCTTGTATATATTTTATATGAACAAAGTAAGTTTTTTTTCCTTTTGATATACGCTTAGGCCCTTGCTTGGGAGTGGTTATGTATACTTAGCTTAGGATTTTTGTGTTAGCTAGGTTGTGGTAATCCTTTATAGTCAACACCTGCACAAAAGATACATAAGGTCTGTGTTAGCCATAAACACTAAGTAAGACATGTAACCCATCTCCCTAGCATCTAAGTAGAGTTAAATGGCATGCAAAGAAGAACATAACCAGCAAGAACAACATCTTTAACCAATAGAAAATAAAAGTGACATAACCTTTCTAACTTGATGTCAAGTAAAGTAGTGTTGTCATAACATTAAGTTGCATCTTAATGTTGTCGCAAAGAGTCTTTATGTTTAATGGATAACATACTAAACACATTTTAAAGATCGTATGAATTTATTTTATCCTTTATAGTTACATATAGACATATAAGTTTAAATTTTTTATTTATTTTTATGAAATTTTGAGTTGTTACAAGTGGTATCAGAGTGAGGTCTCCAAACACTAGGACTGATTGGCTCACTCGCATGCAGAACAGGAAACCAAATATACTGATCATGTTTTAAAACTATTTATGTACATAAATATAAATTTGTATTTTGCAAGAAATGGAAGGAGTTGAAGAATTTGCTGAAGATGGATCCCATCACAATAATCCAGATAACATTTATGTGGAATTAAACAACCAACCTTCAAAACTACTTCAAACAGTAAAATATTTAAGAGCTAAACTACAAACAATAAAGGAAGATAACAAAAGAATTGAAAGAGCTCAAGAGGAACTAATCACACGTGACTAGATAAAATACACAACGGAGGCAAAGATAAAAGAAAGGAACATGAAACTGAATCTGGAACAGTATCATACAAACATAAAGGTAAGTAATTAAATTTTTCTGATAGTGAAAATAAATATTCTTCAGGAATTAAAGTAAGATCACATAGAGGAAAGTATAAACACTGAAGTGATAGTAATGACAACGATAGTGGTCCTAGGAAGAGGAAGTATACACAATATGAAGAGATTTCAGGAGAATTTAAAAAGATAAAACCCTCTATGTTTAATGGAGAAGTAGAAAAAGGGGAAGAAGCCGAGGCTTGCAGGCTATCGGGTATGAAAAAGTACTTTCAGATTTATAACTACTCGGATAGACTGAAGGCCCAGATGGCTATTTATAACCTAACTAGAAAGGATGACATAAGCCGAGGCTTGCAGGCTATCCGGTATGAAAAAGTACTTTCAGATTTATAACTACTCGGATAGACTGAAGGCCCAGATGGCTATTTATAACCTAACTAGAAAGGATGACATGTGGTGGCAGGACATAAAAAGAGTAAAAAACCTTAAAGAAAAATATTTAACAAGGAGAGTCTTTAAAAAATACTTTAAAATTAAATTTTTATCTGAACAATATTATAAAGAAAGAGATAAAGAGTTTTATGAACTTAAACTAGGTTCAATGTCAGTGAAAGATTTTAAGTAGTAAAATTTTAAGTTTACTAAGATATGTACCGTATATAATTGACAAAAAAACCTAAGATACAGAGGTGTTAAAGCTGTTTACCTACTAGTTTCAAGGACATAATTGATTTTGATAATCCAAAAACCCTTGAAGAGGCAATGAGAAAATCTAACTTCTGTTACGAACAAAGTAAAAAGAGGGAAAGCATACTTAACTGGAACAATAAGAGAGCAAGTAACTTTGACCAGAAAAGAAAAATTTTAAGTCTAATAAAAGATTTGGAAATAATTCTTGGAATTTCTCTAAGAATACTTATCCAGGAAAAGATTTTAAAAGTAAAACACAACAAAACATAACAACACCAAAAGCTAGAGACATGCCTAATAATTATGTTAAAAACAATGAACAGAGAGAACCTATAAAGTGTTGGGAATGCCAAGGACCTCATTACGCAAAGGAATGTCCGAACATAATAAGAAACTACAATAATGTACATACAATTCAAGAAAAATAAGCAGTTGGTGACATAGCAAATGAAATACCCAGAATTAATGCATCCTTGGAGAATTGACAGGCTGATCATCAAACCTCCATGGTGGAACTACAAGGTATGATACAAAACCATCGAGCGAATCCATGAAGATGGGTGTCTATTTTGGGGGGTCTTATGAGAAAATAAATTTGATTTTTTCATGTTTTTCAACTTTGGGCGAACGAAAGTGATATTTTTGTTTAGAATTTCACTTTCAAGTAAAAACAAAACTTTTAGAGAATTATGTTAGCTTTCTATTCATAATTTTTTTAAATTTTTTTATTGATATTTGATATGTCGTTTTGAAAAATGTTTGACAGTGTGTCCTTATAAAATGAAAGGACTAAAAAATAGACATGTTTGGTTGCGCCCCTAAAATCATTGTTAAACTTGTGTTTTGCAAAAACAAAATATGTTAGGACAATTTACACACAATATACTATTGCAATGACTATAAGTTTGTAACCAACAGATCTATATACTAATTATAATATTATTTTGAATTCGATTAATGGGGAAATCTTGTCGATTTTCAACATGTGTTTGGTTGCGCCACCTTTCTCTCAATTGACTATAAAATTTAAAAATCTACGAATACCCTTTTGAAGTAGACACTCCAATTAACCGCACCATATTTGTTTCAATTTTTTAGGTGGTGTATTTTTAAAGTTAAATATTTTTCATTTCATCGCATGTTGAAAGAGATGAAATGAAACTCGACACATGTTAAGAAACAAAAATAAATAAAAATACAGGGTCTCACCTATACACAACAAAATCTATACCTACGGAAAGTAGATTCAATGACGAAACTAATGGTATCAAGTCCAACAGTCGATTTGTAGTGTAAGGCATCCATTTTACCTTCCAAAAATGGAGAAACCTGAAAATTGTGCAGGTTTCAGGTCTCAGAGGTTATTCATCTGAACAATGTTTTTCCATTACGGAACCGTTATTTATAACGCAAACGCAAAATACTTTTTTTCGGCCGAATTTTTTTATAGCTCACGTTCTTCTAGTTATCTGCCATCAATGGTTGGTTATCTATTTATCAACTATAATTTATCCATGCACGATTGTAAACAATAATAATACATTACAATTTATCATATTACTAGCCCACCCATGAACAAAACAGGTGCTCTTCAAGGAGATACACTAGGCTGAATATATCCTTTGTCTAGTAACTCCTGTAATTGTATTCTTCATTTCGTTAATTCTGGGATACTCATATGATATGGAGCTTGTGATAATAGTGTTGAAAATGACATTAGATCTATGGTAAAATCTAAATATCATTTAGGTGGTAATACTGATATCTTATCACAAAATACAACTTCAAATTCCTTTAAAATAAGAAATTGTTTGAATTCCATTTTTTATTTTTTCGGGCTCAAATTCTTTAATTTTGATGCCATAAAGTTGACACCCTTTCCTAATACACTTTTTACGTTGTAGTTCTGAAATTTTCCGTGTAGATAAAGGTCTATAAATTTTCTTCATTGTATGATACTTATCCTCCTCATCCACACTACTAAAATTTTTATGCAAATAGTCGATAACAACTTTATGAGATTCTAGCCAATCCATACTTATCAAAATGTCATAGAATACTAGGGAAAGTATATTTAAATTAATTGAGGTATCCAAGTCATTAAAACCTAATAACAAATCTTTAACTATTTCCGTAACTTTCCATTTTACCTTTGTTTCCAGCTATACCAACCATGCATTTTTTTGTTTTTCCTTACTAAGTTTACACTTTTCAATTACTTTTGGTACAATGTAACTTAAACTAGATCCTGAATCGATAAGTATAGAAACATGTGTGTTCAAAAGTTTACCTTCTACTTCCAACATGGTGGATTGATGGTCCGCCTGCCAATATTCCAAAGAAATATTAACTATAGGGATATTCCTGGCTATGTCATTCACAGTAGAAGCTTCCTGCAACATGCTTATGGGTCACTATTCCATCCTCCACTTGAAGTTTCGATGCTCTTTACCCCATTGCTATTGGTTAAACCTCACTTGTTGTAATTTTTATCAGTATGACCTCTTTTTCCTTTTCCAAAAAGTGATGGTTTGAATCCTTTCCTACGTTGATCGATCTTTTCAATTTTTTTATTATTTTCCAACTTCTACTCAATTTGGATATTTGTTTAAACAAATGGTAGCACAATTAGGCATTTCTAATTGCTTCATCCATTATTTAGGAATTTCAAACACAATCTTTTCCTTATACACTAGGGGTAAACAACTGATAAAACTGTATACCTTAGCTTTTTCAACTCTTAGGTATGGTACATAGCGTTGTAAATTTACAAACTCGGTTACAAATTCTTCCATGGTCAACAATCCTAGTCTCAAATCATTGAATTATTGGGATTTCTCATCATAATATCATTCTGGCATATATATTTTTTCAATAGTTTAAAAAAAAAAATTCCAACTCAACTCTTTACTACGTATGCTACTGACACTTTTAGCCTCCTTCCACCATAGAGCAGATTTAACAACAAAGATTCTATTGCTTCCTCAAATTCTCCATCAAACATGGGGGGCCTTAACTTTTTGAANTTACTGACACTTTTAGCCTCCTTCCACCATAGAGCAGATTTAACAACAAAGATTCTATTGCTTCCTCAAATTCTCCATCAAACATGGGGGGCCTTAACTTTTTGAATTCTCCCTGTAACTCTACAAGTCTTTCTTTTTGTTTTTTTGTATTCATTTCATCACCTTTCTTTAAATCCTGGGGGGGTATATAGGAATGCTATTTGTAGTTTCCTCACTACTGCAACTTTGTAGTGCTCATTTTATTTTCTTGTAATGAACATAAAATACATATAATAATTAAATTGCGAATGTTGCCTTAGTATAAAAAATATTAAAATTCAGAATCAAGTTGCTAAATTTACTTTAGTAATAAAAAATATTTCTATCAAAACTTTCTAACATTCTCAACTTCTCAACACTGAAAATATTTTACATCTATAATCATACATAAACTTAATAATACATACTTTCATATATTTTTCACCTATAAAAACTTCCTAACATTCCTAACCTTTCCTAAAATTTATATATTTGCACCTATCAAAACTTCCTAACATTCCGAACATTTCCTAATATTCATTCATATATTTTCACCTATTAAAACTACATAACATTCATTCATATATTTGCCCCTATCAAAACATTCACTCCTAACATTCCCACATTCATTGCTAACATTCATTTCTAACATTGCACCTATCAAAACATTCTCTCCTAACATTCCCCCATTCCCACATTCACTCCTAACATTGACATTCCCCATATATTCATTCTTGACATTAACATTCCCCATTTATTCATTATTACATTCATTTATACATTCATATATTTGCACCTATCAAAACTTCCTAACATTTCTAACCTTTCTTAACATTCATTCATATATTTTCACCTAACATTTCCTAACATTCATTCTTAACATTAATTCCAAACATTTATATATTTGCACCTATTAAAACTTCCTAACATTCCCAGCATTAACTTCCTAACATTCCTAACATTAAAATTTCCATATTCATTTCCCATATATTCATTCTTAACATTAGATTGCACCTATCAAAGCATTCATTCCTAACATTCCCCTATTTCCACATTCACTCCTAACATTGCACCTATCAAAACATTCACTCCTAACATTAACATTCCCCATATATTCATTTTTAACATTAACATTCCCCGTATATTCATTCTTACATTCATTCATACATTCACATATATTCATTCTTAACATTAATATTTCCCATATATTCACTCTTAACATTAGATTGTACCTATTAAAACATTCACTCCTAACATTTCTCTATTCCCACATTCACTCCTAACATTGCACCTATCAAAGCATTCACTCCTAACATTCCCCCATTCCCACATCCACTCCTAACATCGCANCGTTCACTCCTAACATTTCTCTATTCCCACATTCACTCCTAACATTGCACCTATCAAAGCATTCACTCCTAACATTCCCCCATTCCCACATCCACTCCTAACATCGCACCTATCAAAACATTCCCTCCTAACATTGCCCCTATCAAAGCATTCATTCCTAACATTCCCCTATTTCCACATTCACTCCTAACATTCCCCCATTCCCACATCCGCTCCTAACATCGCACCTATCAAAACATTCACTCCTAACATTGCACCTATCAAAACTCCCTAACATTCCTAACATCCTCAACTTCTCAACACTAAAAATAATTTACACCTTCCTAACATTCATATATTTACATGTATTAAAACTTCATAACATTCCTAACATTTCCTAACATTCATTCCAAACGTTCATATATTTGCACCTATCAAAACTTTCTAACATTCATAACATTAACTTTCTAACATTCCTAAGATTAACATTCCCATATTCATTTTCCATATATTCATTCTTAACATTAGATTGCACCTATCAAAACATTCACTCTTAACATTCCTCCATTCCCACATTCACTCCTAACATTAACATTTTTCATATATTCATTCTTAACATTAGCATTCCCCATATATTCATTCTTAACATTAGATTGCACATATCAAAACTTCCTAACATTCCTAACCTTTACATATACATGTATATAATCCAAAAAACAATATCTAAGATCAATGCACATTTATATAATCCAAAAAAACAATTATGAACATGTGAGTTCAATGTACATGTATATAATCCAAAAAAACAATTATGTACATGTGAGTTCAATGTACATATATATAATCCAAAAATTATGTACATGTAAGTTCACTGTACATGTATATAATCCAAAAATTAAGCCCCTCGATGTCCAAATCAACTACAATATATATATCTACATAAAAATTACAATATAAATAATTCTCTAAATGGAAGTCCACCACTATCTTAGACTAGGGTCTTCCCTTGGACTGGTAATAATCTGCAACATGTATAAAAACAAATTATGAATATCTTAAATTATTTAAAGAACTTTAAACCAAAATCAAAACATTAAAACATTAAACTAATATATCGAAGAACAATTCAATTATTAACAAAATTACCTCCAATTCTCTATCATCCAACGGAGTCTCCTCTTTGCCTCTAAAAGGTGGAGTAAACCCAAGCTACAACATATATAAAAACAATTTATAAATCTTACAAATTATTTAGACTATTTTAAACTAAATTCAAAAAAATAAAATATTAAACTTACAATTCCAACACTATCGTCCAATGGAGTCTTTCCTTTGCCTCGAAAAGATCAAAGAGACCCAAGTTTCAACATATATAAAAGCAATTTACAGATGTCAAACATTATTTAAACTATTTAAACATATATATCAGAGAACAATTCAATTATGAACAAAATTACCTCGGTGCCAATATCCATATCCATCAAAAAACCTATATCTTCACCTCCAATTTCAATATGTTCTCTTCTCTTAAAATTTAAATTTTGTTAATAAATAAATCATAGTAAAAGCAAAAAATATTAAGCTTAGCAATTAACTTAAAACCAAAACAAAAAAAATAAAATATTAGCTCACAATAGATTGAAAATCATCTAAAACGTTTGAATCTAATGAAACCTGCATAGATAAGTCAAATTAACAATAAGATACATAGTTAAATTTAAAAACAAAAGAAAAATCTTTCAAATATAAATATAAATGTGTAAATTTTAAATATACCTCTCCAAAATGCTCTTCTACATTTCCAGCATTTTGACTAGTGGAGACTCTAAAATTATGTTCATTTAACAATTAAGAAAACTAAAAACAATAAACATTTACGTAATGTATTTATTACTATACATCAAAAAATAATTTATCATACATAGATATAATGTAACAAAAAGTTTAATTCAAAATAAATAAATAAAATTAATAGATTGGAAGTACACAAACCTCTCCTATATTACGTGTCATTAGATATTCTATCCGAAGCTATATTACGACAAAGCTTGGCATAGGCCTTTATATCTTCAATGCTCATGCAATATAACTCATCATTTGTTTTGTAAACAAAATCTTGCCGAATAGTGGCTCGAGTCCTCTCCCGACTCAATCCAACATCAACTCCTACAAATGTCGAAGTCAAACCTTCGGAAACATTATGCCTTGCAGTTGTCCCAACTTGTGATGTGGGCTCCATCTCCGATTTGTAAGTCACAAGCCTAGGTGGACGAGATATCGAAGGTGGAGTTCGAAGAGCACTGGGATCTCTAAGGGCACCTTTTCGATTGCATATCCTCCCCTTTCCAACTCCATAAAACTCAGAATGAATATTAGTATAGTCTGGCTTCATCCCTAAAAAAAATTCAGCATAAAAAAACCTAGCAAAATAATTAGGAACCTCATCATTCCATGGCAATCGACCATAGGCTGCAAGGAACCGATTATATAAAAAATGTGCAAGTTCAGGGTGCTTAAAATATTTCACTTTCAATTATTTCCGCTTTAGGCCCTCTTTGAAGTTGAACATTGAGTTGGCATGTTCTCTAGTCACCCTCTCCTTCACAACAACCCACTTGTTTGGACCCATCACTTGTGCCTTTCTTCTTTGCATCAAGGCAACAAAACCATATGTTGTTGGTCCAAGATCTTCATATATTTCAATGAATTTTTGTAATAATTGCAAAACCATTTCTATACTTTGTTTGTTCTATGGAGCGAGATCCAAACTAGAAAGATCTTTTTGCAGTTTGCCATAGTGAGCCCTACAACTTTCAAGGGTCGTTTGTTGAAGACCACTTTCCCATGGAATCTCCTCCGGTAAATCTGATGGATAGGTCGTAATGGGTGTACAACCCTCAGCTAGCTGGACATATTGCATCCTTGCTCGACCTTCGCCACCCTGTGTAGGATGACGAGCCTCTTGCGAACCTTGCTCTGCTTCCACACTTGTCTCCCGTACAGAAGGTCGAGATCCATGTTCACCCATACATGATAAGGGGGAATCATCTCTACCAGTATCACCACGTCGATGATCAGATGAATGTGAACTATACAATAGGCTTGAATCCCGAGGTGAAGTCGATAATCTTCGATTTTCATTTCAAACACCAACTCCCAAAGAATGTGATGACCTCCTACGCTTCTGTCTCAAAGGCTGCTCTCTTTCCATTGGATATGATATCTACAAGTTTACACAAATATCAATTTCTACATGTTAATTAATCAACTTCAAAGACCTAGCTACTATTAAAACTAAGATTTCAATAAGGACCTAGATATCCCTAATATTATCTAATAGTTCTTTAAATGATTAAAGTTAATTTATTATCGGTTTCCATTTGATATGATATCTACAAGATTACACAAATCAACTCATATCATATTCAAATTCTACATGTTAATTTCTCATCTTCAAAGACATAGCCACTAAAAAACTAAGTTTTTAATAAAGACCTATATGTCCTCAATACTATCTAATATATCAACTCATAACAAATTCAAATTCTGCATGTTAATGCCTCAACTTCAGAGAACTAGCTACTATAAAAACTAAGTTTTTATTACCTAGATGTCCCTCATATTATCTAATAGTTCTTAAAATGAAAATAGCTACACTATTGTTGGATGTATGAGAAATTAATGTAGTAATCTCTGTGTTTTTGATGTGTTAGTAAAATCATAAAAAACCCTTATGATAAGTAAACTGATCAGTGTCAGAGTTGATGAACTCTGCATGGAAAGAGTTGATGAACTCTGCATGGACAGAGTATTCATTCATGAACTCTGTCCATGGATAGAGTTGATGAACGAATATCTTCCTTATAATACCTATGAACTAAGATTAAAGTTTTAAAAAATGCACAATATCCTAATATAAGAGTAAATATAAACTAATAACTAATAAGCATTATACAAGTTATATGTTTCTTTTATGATTTAGATTAAAAACACATAAGATCAAACAGATCAGTAATCAGAAAATTTAATGTTTTATGTGTAATAATGTTTTTTTGTTTCTGATTTATATAAAATGTACTAAAATATGTTTTTCTAAGTAAAGTTATCAGGGAAAGAGTTGATGAACTCTGCATGAACTACGTTTTGCTAAGTATAAAAAAGTAGTCTAAGGAAAGTGCAAGTACTTACCTACTCTACAGACAGACACTATTGCTGGCTACTAGCTACCTAGTCGTTATAGAGTTGTTAAAGAGAGCATCACTATTAAATATAGATAGAGCTTCTATTTCTTCTTCTGCACTCATGTTCAGTTTCAATACTAACTGTTATCAATCAATTACTGTGATTTCATGGATTTATCACATCAGATGGCAAGGACATATAGATTTCAACTTGGACTAAGGCGAGCAACTAGGGACTGACTACATAGGCCTATGGATTCCCCCCTCATTAGTCCAGCCTATCCCTATGGTTTTACGTTACACTTCTGGTTGTTTTGGTCTCCATCCCCATAATAAAATAAAGCAATTCTTTTTTTAAACTTACCTTTCTCTATCTAACCTTTTCTCTCTATGTTTCGGAAAAGCATGAAATGGCAATGGAACTTAATGCAATGCATCATGGACTAAGATAGTCATAAAGTGCCATGGGACTTATACTTCGACTAGTAGTTGTATGGACTAAAGCAAGTAGTAGATTTTATGGACAAAACTATATAGATATTACACTAAAGACGTGAAATGAAAAGGTTTTGAAATCCTATCCCCTACCAACGAAAAAACATAAAGAAATAAGTTGTTCAACTATGTCCATTTGGACAGAGTTCATCAACTCTGTCCAAATAAATAGAGTTGATTAGCTCTGTCCATTTGGACAGAGTTGTTCAGCTTTGTCCAAATGGACAGAGTTCAATGTCTACCAGATTGCAAATGGAACTATGACTAGTTGTTCCCATATTACAAATGAAACTATGACAAAGTTGTCAGTGACAAGAAAAATTAAGACAGTCTTGTACTCTTATTAAATATTAGAGTATCAATGCTACTTTTTAACATTTATCTCATTCAACTAAGATTCATACAACATTTTACAACTCTATCAATGTAAAAAAAACTGTGAGATCAATTAAGTGACAGTTCAAGTCGATCTAACAACAATGAATCAAAATTTTCTAATTAATAAAGGAATAAGTAGCGAGCTCGTTGTTGTTAATAAAGAAATAAACTGCCTGTACAATCTCATGTAATTAATTCCCAACAAAAGCAGTCTCATAAACTCTAAAATATTATACTGTTGTTCCACGTAAAAGATAACATCCTAATTAAATAATCTACAAAGGGATAGTGAATTTTATTAACCATGACATTGCTATCAGCTATAGCAAAACATAATTTTTCATTTTAACATTATGAACATTTAATAGAGTTTATTCCTGATCTATGCATTTATATAACCAAAATTCAGAACAATAGACATAACAATCATTTACAATGAACACATGACTTTTCTTTAATTACAATAAACACAGATATTTACTTGACAGATAAGGGGCAGCACAGCAAGACCACACCACGAAAAGACCACGAACACCTCCACAAACAGACCTCCACACCGAACAGACCTCCATGATCGACCTCCACGTCGAGAGGAAACCAGACAAGTAGAGGGGTGACAGGATGGCAGATGTACACATTAGACGATTGGGTGACGTGGAGGGGGATGACAAGCAATGACCAACCAATCAGGTGGCGAGATGAGACGGATGGCGGGAGGATCAAGACGACGACAAATCACTGTAGGTGAAAACAACGAAAATGAGACCGCAGCTGACCTTATATGGTGAAAAATTATTCGGTCGAATAGTTGTTCGATCGAATAATTGTTCGGCCGAATATGTATTGAAACGCCGGTAAAAATTACCAGCCGAAAATCCGTTCCGTCACAATTAAACGGTTACTGTTAAAGTTTATTTAGCGGAATAAAGGATTTGTTATTCGGCCGAATAAATCCATTAAAACGCCCACTATGTTGTTTGGGCACCTGATTCTCATGGAAGTGTTACCCAACTTCGTGTTTTCACCCCATCTTGTTTCTATTTTAATTGACCTAGGTGCTAGTCTAAGCTATGTGTCACCTATCATAGCAGAAAAATGAAATTTCTTTGAAAAAGTTTGAAAAGTATTGGTTGGTTCAGTCAGCTATAGGATCCAAAATAAAAGTAGTTAATTATGTTGAAAGCTATGAAATGTTTATGAGTCCGTTTAAAACTCAAGTAAAGTTAAATGTGTTACCATTAGGATCTTTTGATGTTTTAATAGGCATGGATTGGATGGAAAGACATCAAGTAGTTTTAAATTGTTTTGAGAAAACATTTACTTGTTTAAATGATAAAGAAGAAAGAATTACAGTCAAGGGAATACATAGGAAAGTTTATGTTAGACAAATCTCAACATTACAAATGAAAAATGCTGTAAGGAAAGGTTGTAAAGTTTTTGTTGTATACATAATAAATAACGAACACATAGTTAAAGAAGATAAGCTGAAATTCCATCATATTCCAATCTTACAAGATTTCTTAGATGTTTTCCAGGAAGAAATTCCAGTATTACATCCAAAGGGAGATCTGGATTTTACTATTGAGTTAGTGCCATAAGTTGTACCTAATTCAAAATCTCCTTATCAAATGAACATATTAGAACTTAATGAATTAAAACTACAACTACAAGAATTGATAGACACAAATTATATAAGACCATGTGTATCCCCTTGGGGAGCACCTGGTTTATTCGTTAAAAAGAAAGATGGTACATTACGTTTCTGTATAGACTACCGTCAGCTAAATAAAATGACAATTAAAAATAGATATCCTTTTCCCTGCATCGATGATTTGTTTCATCAGATACGCGGAGCGACAATATTTTCAAAGATAGATTTGAGATTTGGATATCATCAAGTCAGAATTACAAACAAAGATGTTTTTAAAATTGCTTTCAGAGCCTGATACGGGCACTATGAGTTTGTAGTTATGCCCTTTGGGCTAACAAACGCTCCAACAACGTTTATGTGTTTAATGAACAATGTCTTAAGTAAATACTTAGATAAATTTATAGTCGTATTTATATATGACATATTAATTTATTCAAAAATGAAAGAAGAACATGATGAACACTTGCAGATAATACTACAGATTCTGAGAGAACGTAAACTATATGCTAAATTCAGTAAATGTGAATTCTTCAAAAATATAATATGGTATCTAGGTCACGTGATATCCAAGGAAGGAATATCAGTAGACCCGGATAAGATAAAATCAATAATTGAATGGCCTATTCCCAAATATGTAAAAGATGTACGATCATTCATGGGAATTACGGTTTATTACCGGAAATTCATAGAAGGATTCTCGAAGATCGCGAATTCCATAACATCCTTGTAGAAAAAGGGAAAAAGTTTTGTTTGGGATCAAAAGTGTGAAGAAAGTTTTAATAAATTCAAATAATTATTTAACTACTGCACCTAGACTAAAAACAACATACCCAGACAAAGATTTCGTTGTGTTCACTGATGCATGCAATGAAGGTTTGGGGGGAGTACTAACTCAAGAGGGTCATGTAATATATTATGAATCATGGAAGCTAAAAACACATGAAAAGAATTATGCAACATATGCTTTAGAGTTGTTCGTCATAATTCATGCTCTAAGAATGTGGCGCCATCATCTAATTGGTAAAATATTGTTGTTAATGTCTGATAACATAAGATTGAAATATTTATTTGATCACAAAATCTGAACGCAAGGAAAACTAGATGGTTAGCTTTCCTTAGCGAATACGATTTCGAGATCAAACACATCAAAGGGAAGGGAAAAAAAATGTTGATGCCTTAAGAAGAAATGCAAGAATGAATTTTATTGCTACCGTTAGCAGTTACAAAATAGAATTAGATGATAAATTGGAAGAAGGAATAAAATGGACAAGGAATACCAAAATTTAAGAGAAAAAGTAACTAATAATGAATTTGAAAATGTAAAAACCGATTAAAGTTTAAATGAAAAAGGCTTAATTCTATACAAAAACATACTGTATATGCCTAACATACTAGAAATTAAGTTGCCGATTTTAAATGAGTTACATAAAAGAGGCTTATTCTAGACATCCGGGGTATCAAAAGATGACAACAATGCTAAGAAAAGAGTACTCCTGGCATAATATGAAGAATGGAGTTGTTGAATTTATAGCTATGAGTATAGAATGTCAGCAAGTTAAAGCTGAGCTTCAACATCTAGTAGGTCTTTTGCAACCACTACCAATTCCCAATTGGAAATGGGAAGTTATCAGTCTTGATTTTATAACTGGATTGCCTAAAAATCATAAACAAAATGATTCTATAATGGTAGTAGTAGACAAAATAAGCAAGGTAACGCGTTTTATACCTGTTAAAACAACTCATAAGGCTGCTAACATTGCTGACATCTTTATGAAGGAAATTTTTCGGTTGCACAAAATTTCGAAGGTAATAATTTCTGACAGAGATCCTAAGTTTATTGGTAATTTTTGGAAGTCATAGTTTAAAGGACTAGATATTAAATTGAATTTCAATGCTGCTTATCATCCACAAACGGATGGATAAACAGAAAGAGATAATCAAGTTCTAGAATACATGTTATGAATGTATGTTAGAGACTATCCCAGTGAATGGGAAGATTATTTGCACTTAGTTGAATTAGCGTATAATAATCATTATCAAGCTTCAGCTAATTAGTCCTTTTGAAATATTGTATGGTAGGAAATCCAATACTCCCATTTCATGGAGTAATCCGGTTGACAGATTGATGTTAGGACCTGATTTGTTAAAAGAACTGGAACTAACAGGGAAACAGGTACAAAGCAATTTGAAAACTGCAGAAGACAGACAAAAAAGTCATGCAGACCTTAAAATAACTCGTAAGGAATTCCAAGTAGGTGAGCATGTATTCGTCAAGGTAAAACCCAGAAAGAGCTCCTTTAAGTTGGGGTGTTGTTCTAAATTATCACCCAGGATTGTGGACCATTCGAAATATTGGCAAGAGTTGGACCAGTGGCATATCAGTTAGCCTTTCCAACTAATCTTATAATACATAATGTATTTCATATTTCCATATTTAAAAAGTATGTGCACGATGCTACTCATGTTATCCACTGGAATGTTATTCAAGTAGAACCCGAAGGATATTTTTAGGTGGAACCAGATTGTATTCTTGACAGGAGGAAAATATTTCTCCGGAATCGCACCATTGGATAGGTAAAGGTGCAATGGAAGCACCTCAGTCTAGATGAAGCAACCTGGGAATTGGAGAATCATATGCGGGAGGCATATCCATCTCTGTTCCAGGAAGAATCGAAATAAAATTAAGCAACATCAAGGACGATGTTGAACTTAAGGGGGGGTGTTTGTAACCCACCTAGAACTAAAAAATAAATATTTTTATTTATTTAAAAAAAATTATGTTAAAAAGTTATTGTAAGTTTTTATGACCAAGTTGTTCACTGACCCACTAAGAGGAATGAGCAGTTGTAGAAGGATAAATGACAAGTGGCAGCACTATCATTTCACTTTCTAGTGTTTACAGGAAGAAAAATCCCTAAAATTGTGGTCATGTTCCCTGAGAGAAGGAACTGAGCAGGTAGCTTATTTAATTTCAAAACTGACCCAAAGACCTAGGAAATCTTAAAAATACCATCGAATTGAGCAGGAGGCTCACTACATTCTATTCCAAGGGAATGAACCTTGTGACTGCTGCAAACTGAAAAGTTAGGCACACAAGGAATTCGATGAGGGGATAGCTAAAGTGAAATTTCTAAAAGTTAAGTCTTCTATTTGAGTGCTAAGTTGTAGATATTTTATGTGTGGGCTGTTACACAACATCTTTGTCCTAGTGGTTTAGTGAAAAGGACCGGAGGTCCTAAAGCAAGTGATCTTGGTTACTTTTAGGAGACGGTTGAGAGGAACGGTCTCCTTTGGGTGTTTTCCCCCCTTCAAATTATCCAGGTTCTAAACTGTTTTGTTTATCATCTGTGATTTTATTTTAATTCTATATCTGTGGTTCTATTTTAATGGTAATTGTACCATAATGTATCTGTTCTATGAAAGAAAATATGTAGCTATTTTCCTAAGAGTTTATAATTAGTTTTTGAGTTTATTATATTATTTTTTTTCTTAAACGGTCAATCATTTACAATCATAGATTTGGATAATCTTTGTTTAAGTAAACAATGTTTTTCCTTCCATTTAGTTCTTATTATTTAAATATTAATATAAACAGGTTCATATAACTAGTAGGGTACATATTTTTCTCTCTAGCTCTATGTTCTTTAAAAGTAAGATTAAAGTTTTAGAGCAATACAAGTTTCCATTACATCCGAAAGGCTCAAGAAATATACATAAGTTAAAAAAACTATGGTTTAGGAATCAAATCAAAACCTATACAAAAATTGATATAAGATCACCAAGATTATACATACATACATACATACATACATACATACATACATACATACATACATACATACATACATACATACATACATACATACATACATACATATATATATATATATATATATATATATATATAACATTTAACCTGTAAGTTAAAGAATAAACAAGTCAATGTTTTCAAACCTGGTAGCCCTTCGACAAACGAGGGTAGGTTTATTTACAGCTAGGGCTTACAATATTAAACTAAAATCAAACCTAGAAATTCATTAACAAATCCTTATGGCTCAAACCATATTATTTATATAAATAATGATCAAAACTTAAGAATGGAAAGGCTTCATCGGTGTACTTTACTCAGTGGCCTCACGACCCTAAAGTATTCATTTACAAACAAAGTAATAATTCAAAGAAGAAAACTTAACACGATTTTCCAGAATGTTATTGACAAGTCGTTTTAGGTCATAAGTCATTTTAGTATTTCTACTGCAACCTTAGAAAAATTCATTGAGGAGAAAATGTAACAATGCGCACAACTCTATTATATAATCATGCCTTACGGCTTCATCACTTAACCTAAACAGTGAAATGATAATTCATATACGAACATAGTGGTATCTATTATACAAATATCGACATTGAAGTGGCCTCACAACCCAAATTTTTATCATTTAAAAACAATAATCGAAGCAGAGCAATGGCCTCTCTGCCCTAACAATACACTTACTGCAATAACTGAGTGCTGTAAAATACAAACGGCCTTTCGGCCTTAAAAATATTTTTACTAGCAAAACAAATCTATAGAGTAAAAAATCAAGACAACTTTCACGAAAAAAAATCGACTGTGTAATCACAACATTGAACCCTTTCGGTAGTCTCTTATAAAAATAAACATTTACAAGTTTCAAAGTGACAATTCAACAACTGTTCAAACACTCCACAAAATAAAGGACTATGTATTTTAAATCCTTAGA
Organism: Pseudotsuga menziesii; assembly: GCA_001517045.1. Classification (NCBI taxonomy): domain Eukaryota; kingdom Viridiplantae; phylum Streptophyta; class Pinopsida; order Pinales; family Pinaceae; genus Pseudotsuga; species Pseudotsuga menziesii. The sequence continues at coordinate 40,501 of LPNX010367902.1, forward strand.
AATTCAAATACATTACATTCCTTCAACCTCATGGTCAAGGATGACCTTTTACAAACCAATATAAATTCCACAAGGGAGAACCAAAGGAAGTTACCATTTTTTGTTAACGACAAGGAAACACAAGAAATAGTCCATGCCATGAGGATGTTGATCAAGCCATAGATCCACAAGACACAGTGCCACGTGAAATCAAGGTGACAGGTCTTACCAGGACCGAGACTCCATCACCACAACGACCTTTTGTGATCCAAGTGTCACAACCTTATTTCTTTCAAAACCTCTTACACATTGAAACTTACAGAGGCCAAACTTTTGAATTGTAAATTGTTTGTATGATAGTGGAAAAACGATAATAATAATCCAGGGAAAGAACTCACCCCTTTAAATATTAATAATATCGTTATGGAAACAAGAAATTTGTCACAGGTGTCACCACCTATGGAACCAGAGCCACTCAAACAAAACCTCACTCGTGCAGTCAATGTTGATTGGTGTCGAGGACTGAGAAACTCGGCTCCTCCACCATAGAAATATACCGTGGAGCTACAAAGTAATGCAAACTGAGACCGGTCGAGCCGCACAGAGAAAAATAGAATACAATGCAGATACAGAGCTTCAACGACAAGGCAATAACACTTTACGAGGCACATTAAACCCCTAGGGTTTATGAGTTGACATGCAGAGATAGCGATAGTTGGAGTACATGAACCATCATGTGAGCATTTAATTCCATTTGGTGTATGATTTTCCACCCAAACCATATAGTTCCAAGACCATCCCATTTCATTGTTTCAATTCTATAACATTTTATGTTATGCTTGTATCTCTTTTATATGAACAAAGTAAGTTTTGTTTCCTTTTGATATACGCTTAGGCCCTTGCTTGGAAGTGGTTATGTATACTTAGCTAAGGATTTTTGTGTTAGCTAGGTTGTGGTAAGCCTTCATAGTCAACACCTGTACAAAAGATACATAAGGTCTATGTTAGCCATAAACGCTAAGTAAGACTTGTAACCCATCTCCCTAGCATCTAAGTAGGGTCAAATGGCATGCAAAAAAGAACATAACGAGCAAGCACAACATCTTTAACCAATAGAAAATAAAAGTGACATAACCTATCTAACTTGACATCAAGTAAAGTATTGTAGCCATAACATTAATTTGCATCTTAATGTTGTCGCAAAGAGTACTTATGTTCAATGGATAAAAGACTAAACACATTTTAAAGATCGTATGCGTTTATTTTATCCTTTATAATTACATATAGACATATACTTATTTTTTTTATTTTACGGAATTTTGAGTTGTTACATTGTGATTAAGTTATGCTTAGGAGACAAGGAGGGCGCATGGGTCCAAGTGGACCATGAGTTGGAATTCATAAATGGACACACTCAAGAAAATTCTAAAATCACTCAAGCCAAAAAGATGGAGAGTTCCAAATTCAGCCAGAAGAGAAAAGCTAGGACAAAGGAGGAAACTCCAAAAAAAGTTGTCAAGGTGAAAAAGCAGGAAACTTTTGGAGATGCAATTTCAAAAATAGAAAAAAGGGAATTCAAAAGAAGGAAGAAGGGCATAGTTTCTAAAGGAGATAAGGAAAGTCTGACAAAAGCAACTGGGGTGCAGTTTCCAAAAAGGTTGGAAAGGTAAGTCAAGGCAAAAGCAAGCAAGTTGGAAATTTTCTCCTTTCTTCCATGAGGTTGCATTGGTAAAGGTGGTTTGGGCATGAATTTAACTAGCCTATATAGGAAGGAGAGCACACCCCTCTTCCAAATTTTGATCATTTGTGTTTTGGAGTTTGAGAGTTTCTCTCAATAGTTGAGTGTTGTGCCTCAACTAGAGATTTGGGTGGTGTGCCCCTTAGCCAGTTATTCTTGTGTTTTGGTTTCTCAAGTCATGTAAGACATTGAATATGATTGTTTGAATGTGTTGGTTTATATTTCATTCCATTATCAAATCATCTTGAAGATCTTCGAGGCCTCCTATCAGCGACATCCATTCTTCTTCTCTCCTTCTCTCATTTCTATGATATTTTGGTAGTTTTTGGAGTGATGTGATGGAAAATTAAACCCCAATCTGATATTATTCATGTACTCATGATAAATTTATTTTTTAATATAAGCTTCATACCACTCTTAGGTCACTCACATATTTTGGAAGTTTCATGGTTTGAATCCCATGGGTTTCCTAGATCCGGAACCATGATTTTCAGAGTTTTTTCTATGAGAGGTTACCTCTGGGATTCTTGCGAGAGTATTTCAACTCTCATGGACCTTTTATTCTATGATTTAATATAACTGAAAATGATACAACAATATGATATTTTTTGACTGAGTTTCATAATACATTTTTACACCCTGCCCAAATCTCTACGTAAAAATGACTAGTTTTCTAGTTTGAAGCAATTAATGTATCTAAACATGTACATTTATTTAATTTTATGTTATAAACATTAATGAACATCATAATGGATATATCCCATGTATTAAATGGAATTTTACTACCTCGTATGCATTTAGAATTCTCTAAAGTTTGACTAGTTTCTTTGTCCCAATGACTAGTTTTCATAATGTGATTTAAAATTTTATTGTGATTGTCCAAACCTATTTTAGACCTGCATAAATTGTTGTTATATTCCTACACAAATACTTAGAACCTTCCTAAGCCTCCCTTATCCTTTGGTTTCTTGGAATTGATCTTTAAGATCTCATTTTGCACCAGTTGGGACTCCCATAAGCATGGTAGTAGACTTCAGCCTAGATGATTCTCAAAACCTAAAAAATCCCAACATACAGGTGCTTAGGGATCTTAACCTTAGTCTCCTAAATTTTCTTTTGGTTTATCCCACAAACCCCAATACAATTCCTATGTTTACTTGAAATTTTTTCCCACCTGTCTACTACTTTTCTAAATTTTTATTATATAGAGTTAGTGGAACTGATTGTTGCCTTGGGTTCATTATAGTGGTAACATAGCATGGTCCTATGAAAATTATCTTAACTTACCTTGATGAGTCCCAATATAAATCCCAATCCAAGACATAAAAATCTTGAAGATCTTTTCATTGTTGGAAAAGAAGAGGTTAGCTCCATCCAAGGGAACCTTCGAGGAGCGGAAAGAAATGTGGATGATAGAGGTACAAGTAGAGAAGACAAGGATGAATCCTTTGCATAGAACATTTTGAAAACTATGGATAAATTTACCAAGTACAAACATAAACCATAGACATTATTTCTAGGTTGGTGGACTAGAAAGAAGGGGAATTCAGCAATAGTGGTTCCCACCAAGAGGAGAAGAAGGTCTTCAAGGAGAAAATATTCTCTAAGACTGGGCCCCATAATAGGCCACTTGAATTCAAAATGCTGGCCAGGTATAATATGCCAAATTTTCTGGAGCATAAGGTGGAGGATGCTGAAGTACCATTTGAAGGAATCACACCTATAGAGATTTGACTCACTGAATATGTGGCTTTCAGTGAAGAGTTTAAAGTATGTTTGACCTTCAAAGACTATTGTGACTATCAATATAGGATCAAATACAGAGGAGGTAATAGAATTCCTACTCAAAATTTTGAGTTGCAGAGGACCATAGGTAAAATTTCCCTTCCTTACTTTGATGGATCATAAAATGCACTGCTAACTCATGGGTGCATAAACTTGACACTTATTTTCCATTGAATCCTATGGTGGAGAGAGATGATATTAGGATGGCCACACTACACTTGGAGGGGGATGCTAGTGATTGGTAGTTTCATGGGATAGGAACTTTTGGGAATGATACCGTGACCACCTATGAAGAATTCATTAGAATATTGGTGAACTGATTTGATAGAAGATATCCTGACATGTCATTCAGAGATCTTTTTCAATTAAAGTAGTTAGGAACACCAGAAGCTTACATTTCAAAATTCAAAAGGTGGGTATCATGGTGAGTGATGTGTTAGAATCCCGCTTATTTATCTTGTTCACAGAAGGATTAGAAAATCCACTTAAAGGTTTGGTTAAAGCTCATCAACCTTATACACTACAAGATGTAATGGATAAGACTCGAGATCTTCAAGATGTTATCCCAAAAACTAGACTCTCACCAAAGAGTAATTTTCCTTCAAAATTTAGGATAAGAGACCTTTCCAAAAGGGTCCCATTGGAAATTTAAAGAGGGATAACTTCTCTAGAGATCAGGATGAATTAAGAAGAAATAAGTTTTGCTTATCATGCTAAGATCCATGGGTTTCAAGACATAAATGTGATAAGGGGAAAACACACTATTTTTTAGTCTTCTATGAAGGTGACGATGAAGGAGAGGATGATGACCAAACAATAGAAGCAGAAGAAAATTTTGAATCAGCTGAAGAGGAGGAGAAAACATAACCATATACAGTAAAATTTGTTTTTTTTTTGGAGTACCTAGATTTCATACTCTCCAGTTCAAAGGAGTAGTCCAAGGGTAGAAAGCTACTATTTTGGTGGATGGAGGAGCCACCCATAATTTCACTGACACTGCAATGGTGGAGAAAAGAAACCCTCCCACAAAATCCTTTGATGGATTCAGTATAATAACCCCTGGGAATCACTCCATGGACTGCACAAAATGGATTCCCAAACTGCAAGTGACCAATGGGGACTACACAATTACTGATACTTTCTATGTGGTGAATGTGTTTGACACCAATGTAGTGCTAGAATTCCAATGTTTATTTTCCATTGGTGAACATTATGTGAACTATCAAGTTCCGGAAATGAAGTTTAAAGGTTCTTATGGGAAACAACTTGTTTTGAAAGGTATGAACACTTACCCAAAGTAGATGGTCTCTTCCCACAGCATGAGAGATATCTTAAAACATGAAGAAACAAAGTGGGATGATGAATGTTTCATTGTTTCCCAAGGATATTCCATGGACATTGCTCAACATATAGAGGACATCAAGATCCTACTAAAAAAGTATGAGAAAAGTTTTGGATATCTTCCTCTGGAGAGGCCACCTGACAGAGGGGTTGAGCATGTGATAGAATTGGAGGTAGGGACACTTCCTATGATGATTCAACCTTACAAAGACCCCAAAAGGCTAAAATATGAAATTAAAAGGACCATCAAGGAGCTATTGGGATTGGGATTGATTAGACCCAGTACGAGTCATGTTGCTTCATCAGTGGTGTTGGTGAAAAAGAATACTGGAACCTTGAGGAGGTGTATATATTATAGAGATTTAAATAAAAGGACCGTTAAGAATTGGTACCCCATCCCAAGTATTGATGATTTAATGGATGAGCTGCATGGGTCCAAATATGTCTCCAAGATTGACCTTCATTCTGGATATCATCAAATCTGGATGAGAGAAGAAGGCATGCATAAAACAACCTTCTGTTGTCATTATGGCCATTTTGGATTTCTAGTCATGCCCTTTGGCTTGACCAATGCACCTACAACATTCTAATATTAAATGAACATGGTATTTAGAGAGTAGCTCTGTAAGTATGTGTTGGTGTTTTTTGATGATATTTTGATATATAGTAAAAATTGGAAAGAACATTTTCAACATTCGGAATCTATACTAACCATTCTTGTAGACCAGTCCTTGTTATATGCAAAGTTGTCCAAATGTAAGTTTGGGATGACTGATTTGTTGTATCTTGGCCATGTGATTTGGGAAGGGGGTAAAGGTCCACATGGAAAATATCCAAGCCATAATTGATTGGCTAAGTCCCAAGAATGTCACTAAATTAAGAGGATTCATTGGAATATGCACTTATTATCGAAATTTTGTCAAGGGATTTTCTCAACTAGAAGCACCATTGACTGACCTCGCCAAAAAGGAAGCTTTATTTGGTCAAAGGAAGCTTATTTTTTTGTTGAGAAGATGAAGAAAGTCATGAGTAGTTGTCCAATCCTAGCTCTACCAGATTTCACTCAACCTTTTTTGCTTGAGTGTGATGCCTCTGTGGAAGGTATTGGTGCAGTACTAATGAAAAATAGGCACCCAATTAACTTTGAGAGTAGAAAGTTAAATCCCCACAAAATAAATTATTCCATATATGAAAAAGAGATGTTGGCCATAATGCATTCATTGGAAAATTTTCGTCAGTATCTGGTGGGTAGAAAAAATGTGGTCAAAACTAATCACAACAACTTGAGACATTTCTTGACCCAAAAAGAGCTTAATGACAAGAAGCAAAAATTGGTAAGTAAAGTTCAATATTATTATTTTGATATAGAGTACAATAAGGGAAAGATGAATGTATTAGCAGATGCTCTGTCAAGAAAACCAACAATTTCTACTATGGAGGTCCCTAATGGCTGGAAAGTGTAATTATTTTTTAGAATACTCCAGAAATCAGTTTGCTTGTAAACTTGTCAATGGGGAAATCAGATATGACATGTACAAAATAGTGGACGGGATAATATACTATAAAGACATGATCTACTTAGTACCAGGATCATAATTAAGAAACAAGGTTTTGGAAGCTTCCCGTGACTCACCACTAGCAGGGCATCCTGGTTTCTTGAAAACTTACAAAAAGATCAGGGAGGGATTTTTATGGAAAGGATCCAAAGTTTATGTGCTGAGATATGTGAGAGAATGTAACATATGAAAACACAATAAAGTATAGCACACATACCCATATGGTCTACTTCATCCATTGTGTATCCCAAATACAAAATGGGAAATCATTTCAATGGACTTTATCACTGGGTTACCTATGGTGCAAGGTAAGGATTGCATATATGTTGTGGTTGAAATATTGACCAAGTTTGCACACTTATTTGTTGTTCCTTATTCCAACTCATCAACCCAAATTTCTAAACTTTTCTTTAAAGAAATATTCAAATAACATGGCTTGCCAAAAATAATGATCAGCGACAGAGATAGTAAGTTTACCAGTGCCTTTTGGAAAGAGTTGTTTAAATTGGTAGAGACAAAATTAAATACCAATACAAGTTATCTTCCCCAAATTGATGGCCAAACTGAGAGGGTCAATCAATGGTTGAAGGTGACCATGGTGTTTTATGTCCTAAACCCCTAGTGGTTCTAGCCTAGGAGGGGTATTTCGTGAAAAATAAACAATAATGTGCAACTAGACTAGATGTCAGTTCTAATTTTATCTATTTTATGTTATTTTAATAAATCTTGTGATTAAGTAATTCCTAGGTAAAAAATAGGGTGCATGGGTCCAAATGGACAATGAGTTGGAATTCATAAATGGAAACACTCAAGCAAATAAACAAAATTCCAAAAGAACTCAAGACAAATGATGGAGCCTGCCAAATTTAGTCATAAGAGAAAATATTGGACAAAGGAGGAAAGTGCAGAAAAAGTTGTCAAGGTCAATAAGAAGGAAAGTTTTGGAGATGTAGTTTCTAAAACATAAAAAAAGGAAATTCGGCCAAAGGAAGGAGGGCACAGTTTCTAAAGGAGATAAGGCAAGTCTGACAAACGAAACTGAGGCACAGTTTCCAAAAAGGTTGAAAAGCTAGGTCAAGGAAAAAGCAAGCAAGTTGACAAGTTTTTCCTTTCTTCCATGAGGGTGCATTGGTCAAGGTGGCTTGGGCATGAAGTTAAATTTCCTATATAGGAAGGAGAGTGCACCTCTATTCCAACTTTCAATCATTTTTGTTTTGGAGTTTGAGAGTTGCTCTCAGTGGTTGCATGTTATGCCTCAACTAGAGCTTTGGGTGGTATGCCCCTTAGCCAATGATTCTTGTGTGTTGCTTTCTCAAGTCATGGTATACATTGAAGATGATTGTTTTCAGGTGTTGATGTATCTTTCAATCCATTATCATATCATCTTGAAGAGATTGGAGGCCTCCTATCAGTGACATCCATTCTTCTTCTCTCCTCTCATTTCTATGATATTCTGACAGTTTTTGGAGCAATGTGATGGGAAATTCGACCTCAATATGATATGATTAATGTACTGATGATCAATGTATTGTTTAATATCAGGTTCATACCACTTTCAGGTCGGTCACAGAGTTTGGAAGGTTCAGTGTTCAAATCTCATGGGTTTCCTAGCTCTGGAGCAATGCTTTTGGGAGTTTTTCTATGAGAGGTTACCTATGAGATTCTTGTGAGAGTATTTTAACTTTCATGGCCTTATTATTATATTATTTATTGTATCTAAAAATTATACAACAATATGATCTGTTTTGTCTGAGTTTCATAATAAACTTTTACACCTTGGCTAGATCTCTATATAAAAATGACTAGTTTTCTAGTTCGAAGCAAATACTGTATCTAAATATGTCCATTTATTTTATTTTATATTCTGAAAATTAATTAATATAACAGTTAAGATATCCCTTATCTTAAACCAAATTTTAGTGCCTCCTTGTATGCATTTGGAATTATCTTAAGTTTGACTAGTTGTTTGGTCCCAATGACTAGTTTTCATAATGCAATTCTTAACTTTTATTGTGACTGTCCAGACCTATTTTAGACCTGCATAAATTGATTTTAGATTACTAAAAAAAGAATTATAACCTTCCTAATCCTTCCTTAGCCTTTGGTTTCTTGGAATTGATTGTTAATATCTTAGTTTGCACCGGTTGGGACTCCTATAAGCATGGTAGTATAATTCATCTTGGATGATGCTTGAAACCTAAAAGGTCCCAATATATACGTGCTTAGGGATCCAAACCTTAATTTTCCTCACTTTTATTTTGGTTTCTCTTGCAAACCCTAATACAATTCCTATGTTTACTTGAAAAATTTTCCCACCTGTCAACTAGTTTTTTGAATTTTTATTATACAAAGTTGGTGGACCTGATTTCTACCTTAGGTTCATTACAAAAAAAGTGGAGGATACATATGTATTAGGAAAATAAAGGGGTAGGAGATTTTATTTGTAAACCCTAAGGAGTCGGGTAGAAGAAAACTGAGGTTCCAAGCTCAATTACACCCCAAGGGTGAAAACCATGGAAAAGGGATGGTTCATTTTTTTATGGAATCAGGGAAGGATTCAAAATGGGGTTTAACACAAAGCTGGAGAATTCAGTCTGTACCCATCCTTATGAACAAATCGACCCATGTGTTTGATCCAAAGAGGGAGTGACTAAATATTCTATCGATTTGGGTGCATCTGTCGAGTCTGTTGTTGGAGTTCTGGTCCTTGGATGCATTCAAGAATATTGGGAATTCCATGGGTACTTTCCTTGAGACAAATATGTTATGGAAGTTGCACGTATATTGGTAAAAATAGATGTGAATAAGGGGAAGTTAAAGGAAATGAAGTTGGTCTGAGAAGGGAAATATTTCACACAAACCCTAGACCATGAGGGAATCCCATTTAGGTGTAGAATGTGTCACATGGTAGGACATATTGCAAACGAATGCTCCTTCTCCTAAAAAGGATCTCATCAACAACATAAGAATGCCCACACAGAAAGGGAAGAGGGAGGGCAACAAACAGATATTTTTGGCAAGACTCAGTCACAAGAGAGGTACAAAAATGGGGACACAGTCATAGGAAGAAACGAGAACTTACAGTTCAGATCGTCACAGGGTTCTTATGAAGAGATGGAAATAGATGCAACGAATATTGTGATGGACAAGAAATTTGATGTAAATGAAGAAACCGCTACAGGAGAAAAGGTAAGATGACATATCCACAGCTAAATTTCTCGTCTCAAGATTTTTATTTAAATGAAAATAGTGGCATTATTGGACCCTTTCATCACCCAGTTTATGCTAAGGGTTTTCATCATCTGAGCCTGTGATATTGGCCCTCTTTCCATTACCTGCAACCAAATCTTCTTCCTCAAAAATAAATTTGACCACAACTATAGAAATCCTTTCATATTCGGACTCTTTAGCTATTCTACATAATCAGAGATCTTGACAAATATTAACATCACACACAAGAATGGGGAAGACGAAGGGCACAGGGGAAAATCTGGAGATGCCTTTAGGGGGGAAAGGTGAATGTAGGAAGTTGTTCTTGTCCAAATCCCAAGTTCAGGCAATGGATGATGTTGCTGCAGGAAAACAATCATCGGGTTCTTAGAGCATTGAAATCCCTTATGAAGGTTACTTGAAGAATATTCTTTCTTTCAACTACAGAGGGTTGGCGAACCCTTCCAAAAAATAGTCATTTAAAAATATGGTTGTGTCCATTGAACCAGACTTTATTTTTCTAAAATAAAGCCTAGGTGAGTGGGGAGTAGTTAAGGATTTACTAGAAGGCCTCATGGGAGGCTGGTTGTTTGAAACAACTAGTGCAAGAGGAAGGTATGGGGGCTTGGATTTAGGATGGAACACTGGGAGAATTAGAATCTCTAAGTGTTGGAGCTTTCCATTCAGACTAGGGTTGGGCTTGTTCTTTTATGAATTAAATATGGACTTGAGGGTGATAAAAATTTATCGACCAAATGTGGAGAGGAAATATTTTTGGATGAACTACAGCAATAAATCTTTCATGAATCATAGAGTGCTTATTGTGCGAGGTGACCTAAACTTATCTAATGGAACAATAGAAAGTTGGGGCCCTCAGGAAAATCCTGACCCTCTTTCTCAATTTTTCCAAAACCTGCTCGAAGATAAGGGTATGTTGGATATTGAACCAGTTAGGCTCAAACATACTTGGAACAATAAAAGGTTTGGACAAAATAGAACAATTAAAATGTTGGATCGATTCCTTGTCACATATAGGCTGATGGACACGAGAATTTTGTGTAGGCAATGGATTGAATTAGGTGGAATTTTGGCTCATATGCCCATCTTTTTGGAAACAGGGGTCAGGGGAAAAAACTCGGAAGCCCTTTCAAAATAAATTTTGAATGGATGAAGGATGAATCGTTTCGGGAGATGATTTCAAGTAATTGGGTAAAATTTGAGGAATAAAATAAGGGCAAGGTTGTGGTAAAATTTGTTGAGAACTTAAAAACAATAAAAGCAAAGATAATAGAGTGGAGAAAGAAGAAGGAGGGGGATGACGAGAAGGAGATTAAGGATATTGAAGAGACCATTAGAATTATCCATGACATGGAAGGTGGTGGGTTTTCCTTGGAATAATATGGGGAAAATTTAGTATATATGGAGCACAAGCAGAAGATGCTGCTAGATAACAAGGAGGCTGAAATGCAGATCCCTTTAGCTTAGTTGTGGGGATGAAAATACCAATTTTTTTCTTGTAGCGACCCATAGAAGGAAGATTATAAACACCATCGAGAGCCTAAAACATGAGGAAGGATCTGATTTATCTTCTTTTGAAGGTATGGAAATAATTGCACAAAAGATTTTTCATGAACTGTTTAGAAGGCAACAAGGCAATTTTATAGCTCAGATTGTTATAATAGATCATCACTTTCTAAGATTTGTAACTGAAGAGGAAAACGAAGAACTCAGAGAGGTCATTAATGAATATGAGCTCAAGGATACCCTTCAATTTTTCCAAAGAGATAAATGCCCAGGTCTTGATGGCCTCCTTGTGGAGTTTTACCTTGAATTTTTTTAGGTGATAGGCCCTAATCTTTTGAGAGCGGTAGAGGAATATACAATTAATGGGTGCATTCATCCCCTTTTTAACTCCATCTTTATAGTCTTAATCCATAAATAAAACAATCCATCATCCTTAGATGATTTCAGGACAATATCACTATGCAATGGAATTTACAAAATTATAGAAAAAATCATTGCCAGAAGAATAAAAAATATTTTATCAAATACCGTATAAAAAGAAACAATTTGATTTTCTGGAAGGAAGGAAAAGTCATGAGGTAGTTGGTGTGACTCAAGAAGGTTTACATAGCATAAAAATAAGGAATATAAGGGGGGGGGGTTAGAAATTGACCTGTCCAAGGCTTATTATTGTGTCAATTGGATCTACCTCTGAATGATCCTTACCCACAAAGGCTTCGAGGTAGAATTCATAAACTAGATTATGGAATGCATGCAAATAGTTTCTTTTGCGGTTTTGATAAATGGGGCTTCCCCCAACTTTTCAAAGAGGAAAGAGTGCTTCACCAGGGATGTTCTCTCTCCCCTCTTCTATTCTTGATGGTGGCCAAAGATCTCGGCATATCAATTACTGAGGCTTCTAGGACAGGAAACTATAGAGGAATTCCCATCTCCAAACAACTCAGAATAAAACATTTGTTGTTTGTAGACGACATACTTATCTTTAGTGACTATAGTTGTTACGGAGAAAACTTCCTATGTGTCACATGCCCCAATTTGCAAAACATTTTATGTTTTAAGAAACCTTATGTTATATTTTATTATAAAGTTTGTAATTAGTGACCAAGTGGGGTCAAGGATGATTGAATGTAATTGCTGAATATTTTATTAATAAATAAATGAAAGATGAGACAACAGCGTAGGGAAGCTGTTAAATGAGTGTTTTACTAGTCTCTTGGTGGAGTAGGCTGGGTTGAGAGTAGATTGACAATTGGTAGCACCCTCAAACTACTTCTAGTTGTTGTAGGTGGCAACTTCCCTATTTTTGTGGTCATGTTCCCCAAGAAAGTGGAACAAGAGAAGGTGGATCATTAAGTGAAAATTGACCCAAAAGACCTAGGCATGCTAATAAAACTATTAGATTTTTATCATTTAAGATAGCATTAACTTAGGATCTTAACTGAGAGAATAACAAGCACATCAATCAAACACATAAGACAATGAGCACAAATATTTTTCTCGGGCAAACCATAAAGGAGAAAACCCCGAAACTTCCTCAGAGATAGAATCAGCACATAGCAAAGCCCCAAAAATAGTAAGATGATATCCCGACAGTAGTAGCCTCTTTCTCTCTAGCCCCAACAACTTCTTCTTCCTCAGCTATGCGCTACAACTGAGTGTGAGTGAGTCTGTGATAAATAGAGAGGCTCACTCTCTATTTATACTAATTCCTAACTTGACAATGACTCACTAGGGCTGAATTCTCTAGGAGAGTCTAGTAACCCTAGGGCCTCACAACTGCGGGGACTTTAACCCTTGAACAATAGGAGGGTTACCCACATTGACTTGACATGACTTGTTTATATTATAGAACCTACCGATAGGAACATCTGGGTATGACATGACTCAATTACATTACAGATACTTCCTGAAATAAACATCAGGGTACAATACGTGAAATATACAAGTGAATACATTCCGAAGTTACAAATACATCAACACTCCCTCTTAACTAGGAAGGTATTCTTTCGACACAATTTTCAGCACTGGTCTTCTTCTCTGTATCGACTAGATCATATCGTCATATTCATATTCAAGTTTTATAAATAATAGATCAATTCTATGTGCAATGATTCTAAGAAGAACCACAGGAAATAGATCTTGCTACTAAGAATTCTCACAAAGCATACACAGGAAAAAAAGAGAGAAGAAAAGAGACTGAATCACATGAGTTAAGAGATGAATATTGGTGTGTATCCTTCCATTGAATAATGATGAATAATAGTGTACATAAATAGTACATCCCTCTTTCCAACTCATAAAGCTCAAAAATGTTGTCTTACCAAAATATAGCAAACCCTCATAGGTGGCTAAAGCACTTACCAAATCTATCAAGGACCTCATGAGTTGGAAAAAGCATGAGTGAGTTGTCAAGGAGATGGAAAAAACATGCTAATCCTAGAAAATGGAGAAAAACTAATGGAGGATGGGTTGGAAACAAAATCTCCCAGTTTCCTAGTTGACTAGATTTTATCTTATCCATAGAAAAGCAGGAAAAGCAGGAAAAGCAGAAAAAGTAGAATAAAGCAGAATCTGTTGTAAAGTCCTGTATACTAATTATGGATGGTCAAAAGGTGGTCAAGATCAACCCAGAATTGGAAATAAATCATTCCTAGGATATAGATGGCATGTATTGACTTTAAGGTGAAAGTGGATGCCAACTAATTAAGCTAGTGGGTGAATAATTAATCAAATAATGATTAATTATTTTATCCTAAGTTGTGAATGGGTTTAATATATTCCAACACCCCCCTATAAGTATGAATTTATGATGGTATGACAAAAAATATAGATGTATATAGGGCCCAGTAACAAGGCTATGGTCACCCTTTAACAATTATTATGTCCAGAAAAGTGAGGAAATAGGCAAAACCACATGGGGAAAATACTCCCTCAAGATAGGACAAGGCACAAAATTTGAAATATGTCTTCAACATATCTTCATCTTCACTTTAATGAGCTGACTGAACTGCTTCTGGATGAAGGTCGTGCTGAAGAAATCATGAACTCCATGATCATGCACTAGAGTGTAGAACCTACAAGAAGGAAGAGGAGAGACTCCTTGTATCTCATCAACTGATGAAGTAGGAGCATTATCTAAATGCTTCTTTCTACTTTCAAACTCTGATCTGCAAGCATAATCTGAAATGGAAAAGAGATCTATGCATACTCCTTTCCAAAGAGTACAAAAATTAAGACAATTTATTTCACACCCAATTCCTTGAATAGCTGCAAAATTGTGATGTGGATCACATGTCAATCTTCCAATCTGATGTAGCACCTGTATAGATCTGATATGAGGTTGATAAAACTCTGATATATCAGAAATATTAGAATATGGAACAACAAGGATAAAGGCTTCAATGGTTCAATGAGGATATAGGGCTAGACTAGGAAAATTATGAGCAACTGGGGAAAATTGATAGGTGTAAAAATCTGAATGATTGATGGGCATAAGATCTGAACCATAAGTGTTTATAACAGATCCAAACATGTTTAATATCAATCCATATATGACTAAGGTCATGGATAACCAGCCACTGAAATTTAAGAAAGACTTCAAATCATGTAAGATAAATATCAGAGACCAATGAGGAATCGACTAGTGAGCTTGGGATTTGTATAGTCTTTGGATTATTCAGAGGTATGGTAGATGGTATGGATGGTGGTATTATATGTGTATCAACCTGCAAATATTCTTCTAAATCAGAATCCAAAGGATCACATATAAGCATATCAATAGACTCATGGGAATACACTGGTAATAAATCCTCTGTATGAAAGGAGGAAAGAATGAGATGTTCACAATCTTCAAGAAGGTTCTGAGTATTGATGCCAAGAACAAAGGAGGATATGCTGAAGCACATGAGATAAATTAAGGTAAATGGTATGACAAAAATAAGGCTAGATTTGGCTAAGCAAACATCCTGGAAATTACTGGGTTGCGCACCATCAATGAGAGATGTATGCACAAGGTGTGAAGAATATGGCACATAGATATCAGAATCTAAGATAGGATATTTACAGAACAATGAATGGGTTATAGGATCATAATCAACATCAATATCAGCAGCAGCTCCATATGTTACTTCTTTTTCATCATTAGTATCACAAGAAGAAAAGTCACCTTCAAGAGACACAGAAAAAATGGCTCTTCAATATTTGCTTCTTCATTGAAGGAGGAAGCATTCGAATGAAAGAGGGCAGAAGCAACATGAACTGTATGAGAAACTTCTTCATCATGATCAACTTCATCAGACAATGTAGAGGCCAAGAAATCTTGAGAAAGAGAACAAGAGGAGATGCTAGGTTTGCTCCATGCTTCATCTTTAATTTCCTGCAAACCAAAAGCTTTGTCCAAAATTTTCCAAAGCTCAAATGGAAATTCAGCAGAATATATGAGATGATATATATTTGGAGACATTTCCAAACACATAATTCCATAACCTCTATCAAAATTATTTAGCCAATCAATCTTCTCTTCATAAGACTCAGGTTCACTCAATGCACCAATGGAGACATCAAAGAGACATTGCCTCTTCAAGTATGCACTAATATTTGGCTTCCAATCAGCATAGTTGAAAGGAGATAGTAGAGGAAATTTTGAATCCATATTAAAGTTGTTGATATGCTCTAGGAGATAATCTCTGCAACCTGTAAAACAAACTAGGAGAAAATCTTGTAAGCTAGACAAGCTCTTCTTCAGAGAGGGATAGGAGACAGGATGCGCTCCTCAACTCTGTAGAAATTGATCAACCTTGTAGCTCTAACACCATGTAGAAATAATAGATCAATTCTATGTGCAATGATGCTAAGAAGAAGCATAGGAAATAGATCTTGCTACTAAGAATTCTCACAAAGCATACATAGGAAAAATAGAGAGAAGAAAATAGACTGAAACACATGAATGAAGAGATGAATATTAGTGTGTATCCTTCCATTGAATAATGTTGAATAATAGTGTACATAAATAGTACATCCCTCATAGGAAAATTGAATTGTATGGAAACAACTCATAAAGCTCAAAAAGGTTGACTTACCAAAATATAGCAAACCCCCATAGGTGGCTAAAGCACTTACCAAATCTATCAAGGACCTCATGAGTTGGAAAAAGCATGATTGAGTTGTCAAGGAGATGGAAAAAACATTCTAATCCTAGAAAATGGAGAAAAACTAATGGAGGATGGGCTGGAAACAAAAGCTCCCAATTTCCTAGTTGACTAGCTTTTATCTTATCCATAGAAAAGCAGGAAAAGCAGAAAAAGCAGAATAAAGCAGAATCTACTGTAAAGTCCTGTATACTAATTCTAGATGGTTAAAAGGTGGTCAAGATCAACCTAGAATTGGAAATAAATCATTCCTAGGATATAGATGGCATGTATTGACTTTAAGGTGAAAGTGGATGCCAACTAATTAAGCTAGTGGGTGAATAATTAATCAAATAATGAATAATTATTTTATCCTAAGTTGTGAGTGGGTTTAATATATTCCAACATAAGTTGTATTCATCTTCAAGTATTCTTCATCTTCAATTCATATTCGTCTTCAAGTCTTCCTCATCTTCAAGTCATCTTCATCTTCAAGTCTTCTTCCTCTTCAAGTCTTCTTCATCACGGGACCTTGATAATAACTCGATCTGGATCACCACTGCTGGATCATCACTACTAGATCATCATCACTGTATCATCATCAAATCTGGATCATCACTTAATCTGGATCATCATCAAGTCTGGATCATCATCACATCTGGATCATCACTTGATCTGGATCATCATCATTGGTGCTATCTCAGAATGGTACCATCTCTTAATTCTTATCATCACAGGAATTTCTACAAAGCCAGCCCTTTTTCATGATGGTGATAGGCCTAGCCTTCATGTAGTTCTTCAGCACTTATATCTGACACTAAGTTTGAATGGCCCGCCCAGCTCTTACATCTGACCTCATCTTGTCAGAAAAGCATGCCCAACACTCACATCTAACCTCATCTTGTCAGAGAGGCCCAGCACTCACATCTGACCATGTGTAAACACATCATGCCAGAATGGCTTAGCACTTATATCTGACCATGTGCGAACACATCGCATCGGAAGGGCTCTGCGCTTACATTCGACCATGTTCGAAAACACCTCATCAGAAGGGCTCTGCACTTACATGCGACCATGTTCGAAAACACCACATCGGAAGGGCTCTGCACTTACATCTGACCATGTTCAAAAACACCGCATCAGAAGGGCTCTTAGTCCCAGACTAAGAATTCTTGGTAACTAACCAGGTGCCTCCATTCTCCCAGAGAATGGCATCAACCCTTATATCTGATCATGTGAGACTACATCCCTCAGTCATATCAGAATGGCCCTCAGTCCTAGACTGAGTATTCCTGGTAACTGACCAGGTGCTTCCATTCCAAGAATGGCATTCAACACTTATATCTGATCATGTAGGAACCAATCCTATAGTCACATCAGAATGGCTCAACACTCACATTTGATATGGAAGGAACTAATCCTCTCACCATGACAGAATGGCTTAGCCCTTACATCTGACCATGGAAGGAACCTAATCCTCTCACCATGTTAGAATGGCTCTAGGTCTCATTATTTTCCCTTGGAGGTAACCTCAATTTGGAGAACACCAAACTTCTCCCTAAAGTACTCAAACTTCACTCTGGCCAATGGCTTCACCAACACATCAACTATTTGTTCTTTCATCGCAACATACTGGAGCTTCACTACTCCTCTCTGCACCATATCCCTGATATAGTGATACTTGATATCGATATGCTTCAACTTGTCATGGAACACTGGGTTCTTTGACAACTTCACACAACTCTGGTTGTCGCAATATATACTAGTAGCATCCAACTGGAGATCAAATAAATCAGACAGTAGCTTTCTCATCCACACTACCTCGCAACTAGCTGAACAAGCTACGACATAATCTGCTTCAGCTGTACTCAGTGCCACATAGGACTGCTTCCTTCTAAACCAAGAGATCACACCTGATCCCATACTGAAGCAGCATCCTGAAGTGCTCTTCCTATCGATGACACTGCCTGCCCAATCTGAATCAAAATAACCCTTTAGGTTAATCTTTTGATTTTCCTTGTACTTGAGCCCATAATCAACTGTACCCTTCAGGTACCTCGGAATATGGTTTGCACCAATCAAGTGAACATGTCTCGGATCTATCAGGAACTGGCTCAAGGTGTTCACAGTAAATAAAATATCTGGTCTCATGTTCTTCAGATACATCAAGGATCCAATCATCTGACAATACATTGTGGCATCAACTGCTTCTTATGAAGCATCACTCAATAGATTCAGGTTTGATGCCATAGGTGTGGGTATGGCCTTGTAGTCCATTATCCCAAACCTCTTCAGGATCTCTACT
Source organism: Pseudotsuga menziesii (assembly GCA_001517045.1). Classification (NCBI taxonomy): domain Eukaryota; kingdom Viridiplantae; phylum Streptophyta; class Pinopsida; order Pinales; family Pinaceae; genus Pseudotsuga; species Pseudotsuga menziesii. The sequence goes on from LPNX010367902.1 coordinate 59,065, forward strand.
GCATACTTCCCTTGTCTGAGGAAGATTCTATCCGTACTCTACCACACCTCCATGCCTAGAAAATAATGCATCATACCCAAGTCTTTCATTTCAAACTCAGTAGCAAGATTCCTCTTCGTATCAGCAATCAACCCATCCATACCTGTTACAAATAGATTATCCACATATAGTAGGAGTATCACTGGGTTACCCTTTTCAACCTTGTAGTAAAGGTTCGAATCTGCTTTACTTTTGGTAAAGCCCAAACTGGATAGAAATCCATCAATTCTACCATACCATGTCCTGGGTTCCTGTTTCAAACCGTACAGGTCTTTCTTCAATCTACACACATGAGACTCCCTGTCATGTGTCTCAAAACAAAGTGGCTTCTCCACATACACTTCCTCTTCCACTACACCATTCAAGAAAGCAGTCTTCCATCTGGTGTATCTTCCATTTCATCACTGTAGCCAGAGCAATTACTAATATGATGGAAATATATCTGGCTACAGGTGCAAAAGTTTCTTCATAATCTATTCCTTCTTTCTAGGAGAAGCCACAAGCCACAAATCTTGCTTTATATTTCTCTATGCTACCATCTGCAGCATGCTTGATATTGTAGATCCATTTGGCAGTTACAATGGACTTCCCTTCTGGTCTTGGCACAACATCCCAAACATTATTCTTCATGATCAATTGATACTCTTTGATCATAGCATCCTTCCATTCTTTCCTTTCTGTCACTTCTTCATAGTTGGAAGGTTCTTTATCAATAATATCACATAGCAGGGCTACATAACTGGAGCAGGACCAAGTTCTCTTCCTTCCTCTGAGTGTTTCTTCTGAAGCTCCATATCTTTATGCACCTTGGATAATTTCACGTGCCCAAGTAGGTTTCCTCTTGTGAGGATTCTTCTCCTGAGGTGGATCCACAGGTTCTTGAGGTTCTTCTAATTCTCGATCCTCTTCTTGAATTTATTTGTTCATGGTTGTATCATGAATTCTGGGTGCTTTTGTTTCTTTAGGTTCTTCAACCAGTCTCTTCCTGGATTTGATGTAGGCTAAATCTTCGTCAAATGTTACATCTCTACTGATGTCAATTTTCTTGAAGCCTGGGAAGTATATTCTATAAGCCTTCGAGCTTTCAAAGTATCCCACAAATATGCCCTTCTTTCCTGAAGGATCTAACTTCATCCTCTTTTCTTTTGGAACGTGTATGTATACAGGACAGCCAAATATTCTAAGATGGCTAACTTCTGGTTTCTTGTCGGAGAAGACTTCTTCAGGTATCTTGTTATCAAGTACTCTATGTGGAGTACGGTTTTGTACATATACCGCTGTTCTGGCAGCTTCTGTTCATAGATGCATGGGACGATATTGATCATGAAGCATGGCTCTTGATAATTCCATGATCGTTCTATTATTTCTTTCTGCAATCCCATTCTGTTGTGGATTATATGGAGTGGATAACTCCCTCTTAATCCCTGAGTCTTTGCATAGCGCTTTGAATTCATTTGATGTGAATTCTCCGCCATTATCTAATTGAAAGGTCTCTTGATCTTCTTTTCAGTGTGGTTCTCAATCGAGGCTTTGAATTCCTTGAACTTGCTGAATAATTCATATTTGTTCTTCATAAAGTATATCCATGTCTTTCTAGAAAAATCATCAATAAAAGAAACATAGTATACATACCTGCTTAGTGAACTGGATGACATTGGATCGCATACATCGGAGTGGATGATTTCCAAGATTCATTTTTCCTTGCTCTCACTACTTGGAAATTTCTTCTTTGTGTTCTTCCCTTTTGCACATCCTTTGCATACACCTTCATGTTTTTTCTGCATTTTTGGAGACCTTCAATAGATTTTCTTGCAAGTGGTAGTGCTCTGTAATGCACATGTGCAAGCCTTCTATGCCAAAGCTCATTTGGTTCTACTGAGTCATGAACCAAAGCTTGTTCTGGTTGGCCCTTCAATTTGTATAGTCCTCCTTCTTGTTCCCCAATCACTACTGCACTGCATCGTCGAAATAATTTCCCTTTGGCCACATGAGGACTTGGCCATCTACAAATGCAACCCTCATTCCTTTTGCATCCAATGCAGATATAGAGACGAGGTTCTTCTTTAGTCCAGGTACAAACAATACATCTTTCATCTTAATAGACTTTCCAAAGTCTAGCTTGTATGAGGATTCACCACTACCTTTTATTGGATACTGATAGTCATCTCCAAGTTTCACCTTGTGAGGTGATTCATGTTCAAATAGTTTCACAAAGGATTCCTTGAATCCTATCATATGTTTGGAAGCACCACTATCTATAAGCCAATCATTACTGCCATGTGTGATAGTTCCCGTGAGAGAAAAAATCAGAACATATTCTTCATCACTTGAAGAATCATCACTGTCTTGTCTAGTTCTCTTTGTGGAAGGTTCATCATCCTCTGCAGCATGAGCATGATGTCTTCTCTTGTTTCCCTTCTTCTTGTGAGAGCTACTTTTGTTTCTGGGACAATGTCTAGCAAAGTGTCCTCTTTCATCACATGTATAGAAAATGTACTTAGACATATCTCTAGGTTCTCTAAAGTTACTCCTTTGGTGAGAGTGCTTATCTCTGTGGTGGCTAGTTCTGGTTTTCTTGGATTTTATTGTGAGAGCTTGATCTTCACTTCCCATATTTTCTTCTCGAGCTGCTATCCGAGTTTCTTTTTGAGAGAATTCTTCCCATAGTTTGCTGAACTTGAATCACTTCTTTCTGGCACAGATCCCTTGAATGAATGAGTTCCATGTCCTAGGGAGACCATTCAAGGTGGTCATTACAATCTCTGCATTCTCCACTTCATCCACTGCTTCAAGTTGTTCTTTGATCTGGGAGACCCTTGTGAAGTATGACTGTATGGTCTCCACATTCTGGATCTTCACATTTTTCAATTGGCTCCTCAAGGTCATCTTTCGGTTTATGTTCTTTCCTTCAAACGGTTTGGTTAGTGCATCAAACATAGCTTTAGGTGTCTTTAGGGAGGACACCTATGGTATGAGGTGATCTTTGATTGAATCAGCAATAATCCTCTTAGCCATAACCAAATTATTCTTGTGTAAGACCTTAGCCTCATCTCCCACTGGAATTGGAATCTCCTCATTGCTGTAGGAGTCCAAATCATTTTCTTCTAGGACTAGGGAGATCCTATACTTCCAGGATCGGAAGTTATCAACCCCCTCAAGATTTTCATCAAGCTTGGTATGATGAGACATCTTAAATGAGAAACTCAAATGGAAATACAAAATATTAAGATCTTACCAGGTCAAGATGTCGGATCTGGATTTGGAGCTGAATTTCTGCAGTGCTGGTTGAAGAGCATATTAGGGTTTGAATTTCCCAGAGTTCTATCCAATCAAAATCTTTGATCTTGATCTCTAAACTTTGATTTTGAGGAGGAGATCAATCCAGGCATGGGCTCACTCAAAAATTCCACTTCTATGGAAATCCCTAATTTTCGATAGTAGTGTCGGGTCAAAAACTGAAAATGCTCAGAATCAAATTCTGCTTCAACAGAAAGATGCGCCTTGGGGAGAAGAGTCATTCCAACCTTTTTTTGCTGAAAATATGTGGAGAGAGATCCAAAAAATAGGAATCCCTAGTTTCCGCAGCTGCATAGTGTCTTCTTCTCAGGTTAGTTTTGATACCATGTTAGATTTTTATCATTTAAGCTAGCATTAACTTAGAATCTTAACTAAGAGAATAACAAGCACAACAATAAAACACATAAGACAATGAACACAAAGATTTTCCTCGGGGAAACCATAAAGGAGAAAACCTTGCAACTTCCTCGGAGATAGAATCAACACCAATAGCAAAGCCCCAAAAATAATAAGATGGTATCCCAATAGCAGTAGCCTCTTTCTCTCTAGCCCCATCAACTTCTTCTTCCTCAGCTATGCGCTACAACTGAGTGTGAGTGAGTGTGTGATAAATGGAGAGGCTCACTCTCTATTTGTACTAATTCTCGACTTGGCAATGACTCACTAGGGCCGACTTCTCTAGGAGAATATAATAACCTTAGGGCCCCGTAACTGCGGGGAATCTAACCCTTGAACAATAGGAGGGTTACCCACAATGACTTGACATGACTTGTTTATATTATAGAACCTCCCGATAGGAACATCGGGGTATGACATGACTCAATTACATTATAGATACTTCCCAGAATAAACATCGGGGTATAATACATGAAATATACAAGTGAATACATTCCGAAGTTACAAATACATCAACAAAAACTTCCCATTGAAGACAGCTGAGGATGCTCATTCTTGACTTGTGAACATTCTGGGTGAATGAAGTGCACAAGAAAATTCGATGGAGGGGACTAGCTGAAGTATGTTTTGAGTGGAAAAGTGCTGAAAACTTGAACTAGTTCAGCTATTCTAAGCTGAGTTCATATTGCTACATGTAGAACTGATTGACTGTTGAACACTCAGTAGAGTTGCAAAGGATTACAAAACTACATCTCTCACCCAGTACTTCTACCAGGAGGACCAGGAGATAAGCTCAGGGGTCCTGATATTTGCAATCCAACTTTTCTCTAGGAGTTGGTTGGGAGGAACAGGTTCCTTAAGCTGTTGTCACCTCATCTATATTTCCAGGTTCTACTTGATATATCTAGTTTATTAAATGTTTATTGTTATCTAGAATTTTTAATTTTAAGCAATGATAGGTTATGATACTATTCTATTGTTGTTAGGGTTAGTTAAAAGAAATGCTTTTACTGTGAAAAGATAGTTAAACGGTAGAATAGACAGGTTAGGGTAATTGATCAGAAGAATTTCTAGTTTTACTGATAGATAAGCAAATACCTAACTATATTTTTCCACAACGTTTCTAAAGGTAGTACTCTAGTACAGTAGGTTAGATTAATTACACATAAAGAATCAAATGAAATATGCATGAATGTGAAATATTATCTTCTCCAGGTTTATAAGAGTGATTCGTATATGAAGGAGGGAGCTCCAAGAACGCTCCATTCAACGGCTCCTTCCTTTCCAAGAACCCTGCTCTTTGGGCTTTTTTGGCTGGGTTTCGATGGCGTGCTTGGAAGGGCAGACGCCATGGATGTTGCCTCCCGATTTCTCCTCCGCCCAGCTATCGTCGGTCACTCTCTTGGGCATGAGTGGGCGCGCCTTCTCGAGCTTCATCTTCACTTGCATTGGTGCATGCCCCCATCGATCGGTATGAGTGAATCGATTTGCATCGATGTGGGCAGCCTTTCCTCTGGGTTGCTGGTTTTCTCACCGATCTGTTTCTTGCCGGCTTTTTCATAGTTTCTGGTTTCTTCTCTGGGCGGCTTGGGTTTTTACCCAGCCGACCTTCTTCCTCTACTTGATCTTCTTCTACAGTTTCCTTGCGCGGCATGCTTTCGCGGTGGCAGCGGCGATCTCCAGGCTCTCTTGCGAAGCGAAGGTTGTTGTGTGCCCTGGCGGTGGCCTATTCTTGGCCATTATCGTCTGCATATGAATTGTGGCGGTGGAGGGCGTCTGTGGGTGAGATTGTTTTTTAAAGGAAGTGGAGGACGAAGGGTTTGAGAGGAAGTTCTTTGACAAATCTTGGAGGTGGAGCTCTGAGCGGACATTGAAGAGGAGCTCTTCTTGAATGCTCTGAGCGGTCATTGAAGTGGTATTGTATTTGTAGACTTTTTGAATGCTTCGGTCTGGCCGTCCACGTTCTTGATCTTCATGAAAAGATAGATCCAGAGCTCTCTGAGCCGTGAGAGATCGAAGAATTCCGGCGCTGAGAGACCGCTGAAAGAGGAAGATTGATCATTATGAGGGTTTGGAGTCGAGAGAGCGAGGGTTTCTGCAGCTCTTCCTGCAGGGTATATGTGGTTGTTTGCAGGATTTTCGGCTTCTTGCGGATGCTTGCAGGTTTTTCGGCTTCTCTGGAAGTTTTTATTGGGTTTCAGCTCCAAGATTGTTGGGCTTCGGTTTCCAGAACTGGGGTCGAGAGCTCCTTGAACAAGATCGGTGCATTTTCGGTGGCCTTTGCTATCGACTGTATTTCTGAGTTTCCTGGTGGTGCTCGGGAGATATATGAATAGAAGTGACCTATTTCTGGTCATTTTTTATGACAGCATTTTTGCTGATGATATATGGACCTGTGAAGTTCAACTTCATAGTCTTTCATGAACATGGATTTCATGTTTTTTAAGGCAGTTTTTCTGTATGTACTGACAACTTATTGTTGGTTCAGTTTTTGTATGCTTTTTTGTTTTTTTACAGAAGACTTGGCAGTCTCAATATTGGATCCATTTTTTGGACTCTGGAATTCACCTGGAAGTGAATATACTGAATGTAATTTTGATCTCGAAAGATGAATAAAATTACGCTTTTTTTTCTTTAAAAAAAAAGAAAAGAAGAAGAGTGATTCGTATCTAGGTATTTATTTTTATTTAGATGTCTTTATGTAGACAGAATACTTGAATAATATATATAGATCTGTCTTAGGAAAATATTTAAAAGTATAGGTTTTCCTAGTCTGTGTAATTTCTTACATAGTAGATAGACTATTTTATTATAAGTCTATTAACTTAATAATTAATAGTCGTTATAAAAACAGAAATTAAATAACTAACATTAACTTTAAGAAACAGCAAACAAGGATAGATATTTACTATAATAAATTCATCTAAGTAAAATGAAAACTAGGGTAACCTTAAAATGAAATACTAAATATGTACTTAAACTAAGAGAAAATTAGAGTTTTTATAAATAAAACCTAATTAAAAGAAACTGTAAATTTAAAGTAATGTTACCACCTCTTTACTAACAGAGAGGTTATTTTCATTTCACCTTAAAACAAATAAAAGCTTACATATTTCTTCATTTGTATAACCCCAGAATCTAACAGCTAAATATTTATAATTTTATACATTATCTACAAGGAAACACTGTTAACACTGCAAGATAATTATAAAGTGGAAGAAAATAATTAAAAGATTGTTCAACATACAATAGCCTAGAAAACACAGTAAAAAAACTTAGGTTGGATAAACAACCTTCCTTTTCATTTATTTTACTTAAGTAAATAATATTTGACAGTAGGAATGAAATTTTAATTAAACTAAATTTCTTAAACAATTTCATCTTACTTTTAAACATAATTAAAATAAACATCAATCTACAATAATAGATAAACTGTTTAGGATAAGTTAAAGAAAAATAAGGACTGATAATAATTTACAGTTGCTCACATCTTCTTAGAACCACAATATATTCATATTATGAAAAACAAATAAGTATAAACAATAAGCTTCAAGCTTATTTAAAAACAGAATTTACATTAAAACCCTAAACTGAAACTATATCAGTTACAACCCTATGGCCTTTTACAAACAAAATCACAGCTTAGAAGCCAATATCAATATAACCAAAAACTGTAGAAAAATTAGGTCCTTAATTCCTCAAGTTTCGGCTATAAAGTCCCCATTGTTTCCAACATGAAACAACCATGAGGACGAGGGATTCATTTTAAACATTAGAGGAAATTTGGGGTCTAAAATGGAACTTATAAGAAAATGCACTAACAATAAATTTTGTGAGTTGGAATTCAAGAGCCAATAGAATTTCAATAAAAAGAGTCAACCGTAATGGTTGAATGGACATATTTGTCATAAAAGAAAACTACCTTTTTTGTTCGTATTTTCAACATATCTCCCTATGTTTTTACTCAAATTCCGAGCGGGAGAGCTTGTTGGATGTAGAATTTAATTCTGCATCCAACGAGTACACACATTGCATACTTTTGATAGACCCCGCTACCCCAAAAACAAGAAATACCTGAAAAAACGTGATGATGACATCATCATCACGTTTTTTCAGTTATTTCTTGTTTTTGGGGTAGTGGGGTCTGTCAAAAGTATGAAGTACGGGTAGTCGTTGGATGCGGAAAAATTCCGCATCCAACAAGATCTCCTGCTTGGAATTTGAGTAAAAACATAGGGAGATATGTCGAAAATACGAACAAAAAAAGTAGTTTTTTTCATTCTTCCTCCAAAATTAATAACTATTATTTTATTATTTTCCTTAGGAGGCCCATTTGAGACCTCAAACTTCCTCTAATGCTTAATCACATATCAAAGTATCGGCCACATGGATTTCCAAAATTTTTACAACACAGTGTATCCACGGCCTAGCCAAAAACTAGAAACCCATTGAACTGCATCAACCAAAAACAAACACCATACACCACTGCAAGAGAAACCTCAGTGAGACCGAGGCTTACCAGGTAGTTACGTAGATTGGAGTTCGTGCAGAGTGATTCTCAGTGGATTCAGCACCCTTCTGCAATGACAAACACTTGCAATTGAAAACTTCAATTATCAGAAACTTTTACAAATAATTACTGGTGCAAAATTAAAATCTTTAACTCTGTTTTAAAAAAAAAAAACTGAGTATCTTACCTGAAATATAAATTTATTAACCCTGTAGAAGTATGAGCACAAACCCTAGCCTCAACAAAGTTTCAGTGAGCTTCAATATATCACTTCCAGAAGATTGCATACGAGTAGCATTCAAGCTGACATCAAAAACCACGGCGAAACAAAGGCAAAGTCCTCTTTAAAAATTGAGCAATGTAAACAGTTATCTTTTACCCCTTAAGACCACTCTTTGACGATTTCATATCCCAGCTCACACTATCAAGTTCACCAGTATATGGAGGATGGTACATGCAGAGTCAAGATATTGACAAAAGGGGCATTTACAGAGTTGTGTAATGGCGAAGGATAGTTCTCACTCAGGTCAGGAATAGGGGCCACATGAATCTCTTAACATAGTAGAACAATGCAACGACAAGGAGGGCTATATTCAATGGAGTGACAGTCAGGTCATGCGGCTGCTCACTCCATAGCAGAGATAACATAGTGAGGTGAAAAATATGAAATTTTAGTGTTTTAGTGCAGTTTATAATGCTACCCAATTCAACAAAACCATAACCAACAAATAACGACCACGTGGCTTCCAAAAATTTTGAGCAGTGTGGGTTTTATGCTATAGTCGAGGTCACCTTGGAGCAGCCTACACACACGAGCAACTTTACAAAGAAACGATGATTATAAACCTTGTCTAACTCACACTATCGTGACTTGATAACTATGTATTGATAACCCTAAACAAGCTTATAGAATAATATTAAGACAAAAACTATGGGTTTGTTTTAGGTTTTTACAATCTTAGAATTGGGTAAACCATTACGAGGAATTATTCAACGCTAATGTTATAACAAACATTAATATTATAGAAATTGTGTCATAGTATAAGATCTTGTAAAAAAGGTTTTTTTTGTTAATATGCTCGAAAACTTAGGTTTAGGTTGAGCATGATTGTTTGGTTAGTATAGGTATTAAATTAAGTATCATTTAAGATACTAGTAATTTGTTTAACATAATATTCTAAGAGATGAGGATTATAAAAAGATTAAAAAGGATAGGTTTTTATAGGGAATAAATCTTTTTCTTTGCATAAAAGCAGTAAAAATTATAGTTTAAAGATGTATATTTTGTATTAGTGCATCTCCTTTGGGTGAATACTAGAATGCTTAGTAAACTATCTTATGTACTAGGTAATAGTTCTATGTACATTTAGCCATCAAGGTATTTTATGATTATACTTAGATCATCGGTTTCCTAGGATAACTTAACTCAGTGTTGTGAAAACAAATACTATGGAGTTAAACTCAACATTAAGTAAGTAAACAAAAGAATATGCTATACAACTCATTAGAGTTATATACAAGAACTAAACTGATAGGAAAATGATGAAAGATAAACGAACAAGTTTTAGTTATACTGAGTTGGAAGAGTAACTAAGCTAAGTTTAGATTACTAAAAATACTTGTATTACTAGTAATGATGAAGAACATAAATAATAGGATCAACAATACCTCTTTTACTACTCAAAGTTGTAAAACAAATAAATTAGCTAGCATTTTATTCTATGCTAGTTGAGATTATAATCTCGATCTGAAAAACTGGTAACAAACTTCTCACCTGTAAAGAACCTATAAAAGAAGAAACCTTCACTGCATTATCTATAAGCTAAGTAAGCCTCAATATCAACTGAAGTTCTTTCCTACTTGTCATAAGACAGTAAAACAAACTTAGTACTAGAATTTAAACATATGTTTCAATTCTTGTTATTCCAAATCATAACCTGCTAAATCAAATCCTTAACATGGAATTAGGAAAACAAACTAATAAGTATACATAACTAGATATTAACAAATATTCAGTTCTAGTTTAATACTACTTACAGCAACCGTTAATAGTTAATTGTTCCTAGGAAGTGACGACTACGAACATTTTATGTTACATGAAAAATTTTAAATTTTTACGAATTTTTGGAGTATTACACTATGGCTTGGGGTAGACCACAACAAACTGAATGACACCAGAATTCAATCCATTTAAATATGCAAGAGAAATAAATGTTTTTAACACTAAGGGATACATAACATACCCTATTCTGGACGGTTGTAGTAGATCCCCGTTGAGCTTTTCCAACATGCTTGTACCTACAATTCACTCTCAACAATAGAAAACAAGACAAGCATGGTATATGTGAAAGTGTTAGGCCTACTCTAGCATATATAAATTCAACATGTATAAGAAAATACAACTACATCCATGGATAAAATATTCATAGTCATACATATGTAATGGACGAGAAATATAAATTTCTATTTATACTGAACAAAGATAACCGTATGAAAAACTCTGTCGACACCTCGTCGAAACGAAGAAACCGAGTCCTCCCCCTAGGCCTCCACGACTACAATCCTCCATCTCAATGGAAAGCTTACAAAGAAATGGAAATCTTGGGAATAGCAGCAATGTGTGCTCAAAAGGACAAAGGGAGGTAGACTCAAGCATAAGCAAAATGGGGAAACAATGAACTATAGTTTCCTTGCTCTCAAATGTTCTCCTCCTTTAATGCATCCAAGAGGATGAATATATAACCCTTTAATAGGTAGTGACAGGTCGAGTCAAATCGTTTCTAGGCATATGGAAGGCCAAGAGTCAAGTTATTTGGGACTCATTGAGGAAAACTCCAAAAGTTTTTTTTGTGCACATTTCTCGATGTACGCGGGCTATAGTGGAGGAACTTGCGTGTACACACAGATTTTAGCTTAAAAGTCATGTATAGCAATAAACATGTGTTTTTTAGGGAATTTCTTGGATCATCAAAGTATAGTTCGAGCAAGGGAGGTCCAAAGAGTCTGCAGAGGGACATGGAAGTCCATAAAAGTGTGATCTACCAAGTGTGGTAAAATCAGCTATAACATATGTCCCCTAATGTGTGAGGTCAGAGGGGTAACATGATGGTCGAAATACATTATATCCATCCCAGAAGTGGAGTAATGAAGACCCGGGTGGAAGAACCAACCACTCATCGGTACAATACAATGATAAATCTCAGCACATGATTGCAAATATACATGTAGAAGTCCCAGATATATAAGAGCACAATGGCCATGAATATGCATAATAGACACAAATATGTCACATGTGGTCATCTCCACGTGCAATATATAGTGAACAAGATCTCGATAATGGTTGAAGATATATGATAATACATTGGAATCTGGTCATGAGAGATGAGATCTCATGAATACCGGCATGATCAAAGAGGTAGCATATGTGGAATGCCACCAATCTCAGAGGTCTTCTACATAAACCTCTACGAGTACATGTTCCATCACACGAATAAAGGTGTCAACGTCAAACATGATGGACCATTGTCTGATTACCGGTCATTGATGTATATCGTTAATAGACGTGAGATAGCCCATCGATAATGAAAATGGTAATCAAGGTACATAGTGCAATCAAACAAGTGTGAATATATGTGTTGAGGTTGAACACTTGAAGAATCCATCGATCAGGGGACATTGATGTATTCCCAAAACTGTCGATGGTGAGAGGACCTTCCAGTGATGACTGCAAGTCTCAAGGCATTCAATGGACTCTAGAATCCTATTATAGAATAAATGATCTGAAGTCTATGGAATGGAATCCATTGGAAAGAGGGCATTAATGCATCCCTCATCAACCAACACAAGGTACTCATCAACGCTGGATGATTTGGAAGAACTCATACAGACAATATGTGTACAAAATAGTAACTGTATCGGGAATGGCTGACATGCAAAGACAAGATAATTGAGGAATGGTCGACTGAAGCTAAAAATTTCTTCGAACAAGAGCATACAACATATGGTGACTTAATAGGGATCATTTACTTGACATGCAAACTGGGACAACTTTTCGACACAGGAGGCATCAACAAAGGCTCCATAGGGACTGGAATCATAACCAGTCAGTGGAGAAAACTTAGAATAATGAATACACTTCCTAAAGTCATACTAATAACCCAACCAATGGATGTGATATACAGAGCTCTGTTCGAAGGCAACACGACTCGATAACTACCAAAAGTAATATCATTTCCCGTCCAACGTTTTATGTTTTCTTTTTTTTGGACTTTTTCAAATTAGAAAGATTGAAAAGGAATAAAAGTGCTTATAGTACATAGCTAGGAAGATACGAGTTCCACGGGAAAGAAAACTAGTTCTAAGCAGTGGAACATACCTATGCTCAATGCAAGGAAGCATGTGCAGGATAAGGACAATCGGGGGAAGGTCTCCTCCCGGTAAGGGATGATCAAGCTGCAAATGATAAATGAAAGGCTCTGCTTGGCTAGGATTGAAACGAGCTTAGGCTATATGGCTCATAACTCTGAAGCGTGGAGCCAGCATAAAGCTCAATAAGGCAAGAAAAACGCATGAAATGCAATTACAACTTGATATAAAAGGGATTCCCTATGGAAAATGGCCAACACAAATTTCAAGAGGGATATGAGGCTCTTGCTCAAAGACATGGTAGGGCTATAAGAGACTCCAAAACCTAGTGGAAGAATCTCGGCATGGGTACCAAATTGCAAAGCGAGATCCAATTAGGGAACCCATGAATAGTAAGGCTCTACCACTTACATAATGCCACTTCTAGTAGCGGTGTGAAGGTTTTGTGACATTACAAAATGGGTTCGTACCTATAGTCAAGGCAACATGGTCATAAGGAAAAGCATAATGGAGGCATAAATGTGATCCTAACCTATATTCCAGTTAGAAATTATACATGTAATAGATACGAACGGGTCAAGATCTCGGTAAAAGTACACTTGAATCAAGTCCCTACACCACAATATTAGGCAATAACATTTCAAAATAGTCAATAAGGGTCTAAACTATAGGCTAGTGGGTAAAAAATCAATTTTTTTTATAATATAGTAAAAAAGTCATTTTCACCATACCATTTGAATTTTTCACCACACATAGTGCATTGGAGCTAGTTTGAGCCACGAACTTCAAACACTAATTCTGGGAGCTACAAGCCATGAAACCAAGAACTATCTGAGCTAGGTAAATCTACATCCCACACTCTATCTTTTCAATGGTTTTATTTCAATTTTTAGTGGTTCATTTTTTTAATTTTGAGGCACCCCTTGCTTGGTATCCCGGCCCACATGAGCTATAGATATTTGGGTCACGTATAGGGCTTGGTGTACGTGGAAAATGCATCGGTTTCCCCGTACACACATGATTTTTAGTAGAAAATTCATGTATGAGAGCGTGCATACCAAATTCTAAGGAAAAAACTCATGAAATCTTATGTTTTTCTGGAAGGATGGTGTTGGAGTGGGGTGAACGTGAACACGAAGAGGTGGATAGGGAAGTGCAAGGTAACATGGTTTCCCAACAAGCATTAAGGGCATGTGGTTTGTATAATTTTTTTCGTCTTAGGAGCTTGAGGGCTCAGCCAAGACTAATCTAGATGCTTGTGGATTATTGGGATCCATATACATAAGCATTTCAGATTGATGGGATGTCCATTAGAATTAAGGTTGAGGACATATATTTTATCATTGGATTATCTCACCGAGACGAGATACTTGAGAGCTCATGGGATTGGAGGTGGCCTCACCATTGATGAGTACATTGTTGTATACTTCCTTCTAGACACTGAAAAGGTTAGAATTTAGGTCCCCGTGAATGTTATTCGTAACCTCTCAAAGTACTAATTTTGGGTAGGATAGCGAGATTAGCATCCCTTCATCAGTCTTCTAGGCCTTTAATGTTTTATGTAGTCTAGTGCATGAGACCGACTATATATGGTTGGAGTACCTCCTTGTTGGGTAACATGAAACAACAATTGACGGACTACAAGCCGAGTGGAACTAGAAACTTTGGGTTTTCCATCATTTTGAGTACCTTCTTCTTCAAGTGTGTACCGGGCCTTAGCCCAAGTGTCCAGATTGCTCCACATGGTATACGGGATCCAGCTCAGATGCATTGGGTAGGTGTGATGCGACATCTAGGAGGAGGATGTGTAGCTACACCCTTCCCACCTAACATCTTCCACTAGTGGCGTAGACAAATCATGGCCATAGATGACTATCCCTATGCAGGGATAAACTTCTGTAGTGATCTAGATATGCCCATACCACAGGGAGCGGCATATGGAGATATAGGTAACAATCCCGAATTCATTTTATTTTTGAATTATTTGATTATTTGTATTTTTTGACACAATTAAATAAAAAAACATGTTTTTGGGTGGTGACACATACTAATACTAATCATGTACATGTAGATGTGGGTCCTAGACAGATAGATGGTTTCCCTAGACATTGTCAAAGGGGACGAGGTGACGATATACAGGGCACAGATGCGGAGCATATGCTCCAGAGAATTTTACTATATTTTTTAATGAAAAAAGATTATAGTGATCATTTTATTATATTTACATGTGTGAATGTGATGTGAATGCTTCATTGTTTGTTTATCAAATGCCAATCTAATACATAATTTGCATAAGAATCAACAACATGATTGTAGATCATGGGAATGTGAATGTATGTAATGTTTTCAAATTGTTGTTCTAACAACCTTACTCGTAATAATCTTCATAATAAAGTTGGATCTCTAATATGATACACACCATTTAACTGTAATACCACTAAATGTGAGTCAAGACATACCTTAAGAGACCAAATACCATGAGAGATGGCATCACGTAGTAACTCAATCACTACACTATATTCAACAATATTGTTGGATGATGGCAAGAGACACACACCTCCTGAAGACATGACATGACCCGTAGGCGTATAGATTACCCAAGCAGTTGAAGCTGAGTTCTGGGTTTGGTGGCTGGCACCGTCAGTGTATCTTACATATACCGAAGACTCTGTTGACATATGTCATAAAAAATGGAAGCAAGTCAACAAATCGAATCACTACAAGAAGACCAAAACTAACATATGAAACTGTACAATAGTATACAAAGTATCAACCTCGACTGAGAATTACACATAGTAATTTTTAAGATAGAGCCCATTTCTAGGCTCTGCCAATGATGTCCCCTCATAATCTACTAGCTCGTAAGTACCCTTCTCTAACACTTATTTAAATACGTAACACCCATGCCACATGGGGTTGAACTTACCCACCCCTAACGGTTCACTAGCTTGGTCATATAACATGACCAAGTCACCCTCACTAAATATTCGGGGATGAACATACTTATCATACTGAGCCTTAACATGACGTTTGTTGACTTCAAGAGCCACTAAGGAATCTCGACGATGCTCATCAAGTTGCACTAAGTGAACCAGACATTCTTCTAACTCAAAGGTTTCTGGTAAAAGTCCTACGACTAGCTTCAAAGAAGGGATTTCGCATTCAATCGGTAATATTGACTCCACCCCATGCATTAAGTGATGTGGAGAAAAACCGGTGGCAGTATTAACCGCGGTTCAGTTGTCGCACAAAGCAGGGTACAACATGATGTGCCAATTAGTTTTGATTTGTGTGATGATTCTTTGTAGAATGGACTTAAGGGATTTATTCACAGTGTCAACCTGTCCATTTGCTTAAGGATAATAAGAAGAGGAATGCTCTTTCTTATACCCCAAATTCAAAGATAGATCACCCATCATCTTGTTTTGAATGTGCTTTCCATGGTCTGTGACAAGATCTCTTGGGATACCAAACCGAGTAATAATTTGATTGAAAACGAAATGTGTGGTTTTCTCACGGTCGACTTTGATAGTGGGAATAGCCTCTGCCCATTTTGTGAAGTAATCTACAGCCACTATAATGTGATGATTCCCCTCAGCCAAAGCTAGGTTGATGTCCATAAAGTACACCTCCCACTTGGTGAAGGGACCAATGGTGATAATCATATGTAATGGGGCAGGATGCGAGCGCATATTCCGTGCAAACACCTGGCAAGGGTGGCACCGCTTGACCTCATTAACGCAGTCCTTAAAGATCAATGACCAAAAATAACCCGCTCTCAATTTTTTGGGGTTGTAGCAAGCCCAGATAAATGACCACCACATGCCCCTCCATGGAAATAATTAATCACAACCTCAAACTCCTCATGAGTCAAACATCGGTGCAAAATGGAATCCACCCCATGGTGATACAAAGTGTCACTGATAATGAGGTAGTTCTTAGCTACATGTCGTAACCGTCAACGCTCATCCCATGAGAGGTGAGGAGGAACATTCAAAGTTTGCAAATAAAAAATAATATCCCCATACCATGGGTCCAAAGTAGAAATGAGGAAGATATTCTCGTCAACAAAATATTCTTCATGACCCTCAACTTTGTCCAAACTAGGAAAATATGATATCAGCTCTGCAAAGATCAACAATTTCTTGATTTTTCTGAGACAAATTCGATATCGATATATTGCAAGCTCACAATCCATTTATTATGTTTC
Organism: Pseudotsuga menziesii; assembly: GCA_001517045.1. NCBI lineage: Eukaryota > Viridiplantae > Streptophyta > Pinopsida > Pinales > Pinaceae > Pseudotsuga > Pseudotsuga menziesii. Next base: position 75,882 of record LPNX010367902.1, read on the forward strand.
CCCCCTATCATTTGTCTGGTTAGGACGAACTGAAATGGATTGATATGAGACACAACCAAAGTTTGGTGAAGGAGTATGTAATGTATCAACTATTGAACCACATGGACGGTAGCTAAGGCTAGCTTCTCGACATGAGTATAACAAATTTCAACTTCAATGAGGTTTCGGCTAAGATAGTAGACAATGTGCTCTTGGATCTCTTTATCCTCTTGAACCAAAAACATTCCAATCGTCTCTTGAGACCCGACCACATATAACAAGAAATCATGGCTATAGTTGGGTGGACTAAGCACAGGGACCTATGCCAAGGATTTCTTCAATGCATTGAAAGACTCCTGGGCTCGCTCATCCCAGATAAAAGGAGTGTCTTTCTTCAAAAGGCACATGAAACCCTTGGTCAAATTGGAAAAATTGACAACAAACCTCTGCAAGAATTTAGCCATCCCTTGCAAACTATAAAGGCATCTAATAGTGCGTAAGGGAGAAAATTGAATTGTTGCCTCAACCTTAAGAGGGTCGACCATAATTCCCTCCTTAGAAATGATAAACCCCAATAAGAGACCTACTTTCATGCAAAAGATTCACTTTTGAGGATTTAATCAGATTTGATATCGGTGACATCTTTCAAAAACCAAGCATAGATGGTCAGGATGATCCACTCTTAGACGAGAATGAGCAATTAAATCATGAAGATAAACTTTAATAATTTGCTTAAGGTCGTGAAAAGTGAAGGTCATTTCTCGTTGAAAAGAAGCTCCAGCATTTTTATGGCTGAAATGCATTTTTTGGTATGCAAAAGCACCCCAAGGACAAATGAAAGTCATTTTATGTTGGTCCTCAGGTTTGATCTGGATCTGATTATACCCTGAAAAGTTGTCCATGAATGAAAATGCCTCACATCCCGCACACTCATCCAAAATATACTCTTTGAATGGTGTGGGAAAGTTATCTTTAGGATAGGATTTGTTCAGGTCTCTGAAATCAGTGTACACACAAATAGTTCCCTATTTCTTATCGACCAGAATGGGGTTGGACACCCATTCAGTCAAGGGAACCGGATAGATAAATCCATCCTTGAGCAACTTTTGTATCTTTTCCTTAATAGCGGGTGACTTACAGGGATTCATCGCATGTAAGCATTGTCAAATAGATCTAGCATTAGGATAAGTATTGATCTCATGTTCAACAATCTGAGGGTCTTTTCCCAGAATTTCATCATATGACAAAGAAAATACATCTCGAAATTATTTGAAATGCTTAGTGTATGCTTCAATCTCATCAGGGAAACAATCTGCCCCAATATAAACATTTTCTACTTTTCTAGGAGTTCGAGAAATGTTGATAGGGATTTTTAGTGAAAATTTAGCCATGTTCCCTTCGACATATTTACTTGGAGGAGCGCCTAGTGGGATCACGGGACTACCAACCTTCTCGCTAAGGATCGCCCTATATTCATCACACTCCATTCGTTCAAGCTCGGGGATAAAGTAAGATCGATTGTGTAACTCCTTCCAAGGTCACTCTAAACCATTCATGGCTTCGAGAATAGATTCATCGAAAGTAAAAATATCATCGAAGCAATCATGAGAGTGTGACGACGCAACCGCCCAAGCCGACAGTGAAAAGGGGTCCTCCTCCATCCGTGAAGAGGAAGGACTAGGATCTACAATGGACCAAGGATAGATTGATAAGAAATCAATGTTGTATATATCAGCATGTTCATCTTAGTAGGTCTAGGATCTTCATCCGAAGTGCTCAGAGAAGGGAGATTCCAAAGGTCTTCCAAATGCGAAATGCGAAATGGAATCGAGCTCAACGACGACAACTCACTACCAAGACTGGAACCTATAGTAAGAATTGGTGTGGAAATATTGAAAGTTCCCATCAATGAAGGATACATTCCCACACCAACAATCTCAATTGTTGCCTAAGAATTGTCAATAACCGGGATAGTAGCTCCCGACGATGCTTTCGTACCAGAATTATTGAACGATTTTTGCTCGACCGTGACAATCCCATCTTCAAAAGGGAAGCATATAATTTGGAAAAGGGATGACACGACCGCTCTCATGTTGTAAATCCAGTTACCACCCAATAGAAGGTTAAATTCAAGGGGCATATGAACCACCTCGATCTCAATCGACATGGTCTTCCCTCCCAATTGGAATTCGAGAGAAGGAGGTATACCATGCAGCCGAAAAGATCTCCCATCAAACATAGTCAACATTGTACCATATTTGGACAAGGCGGGAAAACTCAGACCTTTCCAACAGGTTAAAGACATCACAGAAGCCGCAACACCTTCATCAACTACTATGTGTTTAATGGTGTTGTTCATGTACTCCACATGGACTAGGAAAACCACATGGTAAGGCAAGCGAGGATGGACTTCATGGGTTTCAAATTTAATCACTGTGGAAGGATGTGAATCAACCATCCCAAGGGAGGCCAACAAAGCTTTCCTCTATGAAGGGAAAGTATGAATAACTTCTAAGGCGAACATCCCACAAGGAGTCTGGCCCAAATCCTCGACAATAGAATAGTGTTGGGCGTCTTGGGCATTAAGATTGTGCCCCAAACACTTTAGGACTCCCTTAGGAATATGAGGTGTAACTTTATGCTTGTTAATATGCAAAGGGACCTTGAGAGCTGTAGGATATTTTCCCAAGTTGGGTTGTGAAGAACCGTAATATTTCACTCACGTCACAACATTCTCATTGGACATCATGTTGATGCACCCATGGCCACCTTTGGTGTTTAGACGTTTTTTATTCCCACTGGAAGCACTTTCAAAGTCCATGGTCCTCGAATTAATATTTTTATTATCTGGCAACGGATCCATTAACACAATTGGGCTTTGTGCAATGAATTTTGAGGCTTCATCGATACGAGGGCACAAATAAGTGAGGTGATCTCCCCCACAAGGTTTTCAAGGGAACTTGACCTTACATTTAGACTTCTTGTCCCCTCCAATATCATTACCATTCTTGTCATCATTAGGTTTTCCATTCCTATTCCCACCCCTTCTATTATTTCTTCCCTTTTTCTTGTTATGTTTGGGCTGTTGGTTACCCTTCTGGTTTGACGATTGCACAGTTTACATCCGCCAACTGGGTGGGATGAGGCAAAGTTGTAGCTTGTCCCAGCGTAGGCTGGTTAATAGAAAAATTATTAATTTGATTTGTAACTGAGTCTATAGGTTTAGTACTCGCAGAGCCAACAATTACATCGGCATATGGCCTAGGTTTGAACTTGATCCGTCGGATCTCAACTTATGTGCATTAAAAAGTTTAATGAATGCATTTAATCAGTTTGCTTAATTCATGAAACAACATTAACAGATATTAAATGCTTAGAACAGAAAATGAAAAGCAAAACCGATAAACAGGTATAAAAACAAACACAGAATCAGGGAGTCACAAACAGAAGTTGATAACGGAGTTCACCCCCTCCACTGGGATACGTCTCCAGGTCCCTTTCCAATGGGTACCGATCCAATTAATCTCTTTAAGATGGTACAAAAATGGTTCTGGAATTAACTTCAGCAACTATAAATAGAATGCTGTACAAAGTATTTAAGACCTCTCTTCTGGAAATTACAATTAGCCTTCGAAAGGAAAAGAAAGCTAAAATATAACAGAGAATGTCGACTTCCACAGAAACAGCCTCTACTTCACCGCAAGAACTCTCCTCATAACAGAAACACGATGCTCTGTGCTCCAAAACAATCTGAGTCCCTCTAAAATGTGGCCAGAATCGTCTATTTAAGCGTTTAGTGCCCCCATAAGTAATGGGTTTGACTCCCTTTTATCATCACAGCTGTTATCTTCTTTATCATCGTTACAACCATATGCTAAAACTGAACCATGCAATCCCGTCGAATCGTTGCACAAGCGTTATGTTACCATGACATTCCATATTCCCGAAACGTTGCAAAAGGCCATTAATGTGCTATATTCCAAAACATATGATTATCTGCTAACTTAGAGCTGTGCCAAAAAAATGGAACAATATGGAACGTTACACATTTCCTGTTATCCAAACGTTGCAACCAACTCCGCACATATGTTGACTCACAACACGTTGCAATGACCCCCACAAATGTCGCAACAAACGATATGCATATGTCCCAGCATCGACAACCGTCGCATCATCCTCAAACGTCGTAGCATACGTGACCGCGCGGGCTTTTCACGAACCATGCGATGTTCCACTTGACGGTGCACAATTTCGTGCCCATGCGATAACTGCGCAGCTCATGCACAAACTGCATTGTGTGGCCCATGCTTTAACTGCGCTACGCAGTGCGGCCCATGCTATTACTGTGCTGCACGACCCATGCTACAACTGCGCTGCGCAGCCCACGCTACAACTGCGCTGCGCGGCCCATGCTATAACTGTGCTGCGTGGCCCATGCTACAGCTGCGCTGCGCAGCCCATGCTATAACTGCGCTGTGCGACCCACGCTACAACTGCGCTGCGCGACCCACGCTACAACTGCGTGGATGGTCTCATATAATGTTTAGCATATGAGTTAAAAACATTGATTAATAACCATTGTACCATATTGGATCAATGTAATTTTTGAAGATGAATAATCCACCGGATCATTCCTCCCCATTGGAGAGCTTTTGGACCACCAAAAGCTTGAATCACTCTGCAAGTAAGTGAGGGTACAACTCTCTCACTTTTCCAATCTCCATCCATCTTGCTTTGCTAGGATGCATGCCTTTAAGCCCCACTCGAAGGTACTCAGCATTCCCCCTTCGTGAAGTCCTTACATTTCTATGAATAATAACATCATCCTGCAACTCTTTCATGTATTCAGGTGCCATATCATCAACTGAAGGAATCTGTATGTTAGTTTACTCATCCATGATCATAGGAGGCTCATACAATTTGAGATTCTCAACATTGACAACTGAATAAATTTGCATGTATGGAGGTAAATTCAAGTGAAAAGCATTAGTACCGATCTTTTCCAAGATCTCAAAAGGACCATACCGGATAGGTTTAAGCTTTTTACCTTCACCTTTCATTCTTTCTTTGGTGATATGTAACCAAACTCTGTCGCCAACCTGAAATTGATGATCAACTCGATGCTTGTCATGCCTGGCTTTGTACTTTGCCTGGCTCTTCTCCAACTATTCTTGAACTGCCTGTTGCACCGCTTGGATTCTCTGAATGAATCTTAGAGATTTATTTGCATCATGATTTCCATCCACTGCATCTTTGCCAAAAGAGAAGTCCATCGGTGTTTTTGGCAGATAACCAAAACAAGTTTCAAAAGGAGATCTTTTCATGGAAGAATGAACTGCATGATTGTAAGCATGCTGTATATACTGCAACTGCTCATCCCAAAGTTTAGGATGTTTACTACAATATCCTCTGAGCAGCTGAACCACTGTTCTGTTTACTACCTCTATTTGTCCATCGGTCTGTGGATGAAAAGCTGTACTTTTCTTAAGTTTAGTATCCATAAGCTCCCATAAAGTTGACTAGAATTCTCCCAAGAACTGGGAATCCCGATTAGATACAATAGACATGGGTAGCCCAAAATGTACCCAAACATTATGAAAGAATAGATGAGCTATTTGTTCAGCAGTGATATATTTGTTACATGGCATTAAGATACACATTTTGCTGAATCTGTCCACAACAACATATAGGTAATCATGACCTTTTCTAGACATAGGTAGTCCTCCTACAAAGTCCATAGAAATGATTTCCCAGGGACGACAAGAAACTGGAAGAGGTGTGTACAAACCCAATTTCCTATTTCTAGGATTACTTGTTGCACACATAACACATCCTCGTATATATTTAGGTACAGTTTCTTGCATCTGAGGCCAATAACAATGATTCTGCAATACAGACAATGTTTTACTTACACCAAAATGTCCTACAATCAATGAACTATGTGCTTCTCGGATCACATGCATTCTCTCTTTCTCTGGAATACAGAGTTTACCAAGATAATACAGGAGTTGATTATGCACATAATAGTTCTCTTCCTATTTACCATGTATCAGTGATGCATATACGTTCTTAAAATTTTTATCTTCTGCATATTGTTCAATATAACTTTCATGTGTTAATGAACTGTTTTGAAAAATTATTGAAGCATTTGTAGGTGACCTTGATAACATGTATTCTATCTTATTATGAATTCCCTTTTTGTATTTAATTACAAGATGAAACTGTTGCAAGAATCCCATCCATCTTAAATGCCTACTTTGTTGTACTTTAGTTTGAGATTGCAGATATTGAAGTGGTTGATGATCAGTATGTATGACTGTTTCTTTTCCCATTATATAATGTTTCCACTTCTTCACACTTTGTACTAAAGAATATAATTCTTTGTCATAAGTTGGATAGTTACTTACCGCAGTAGAGAACGTTTCTGAATGGTAACAGATTGGCTTCCTCCCTTGCATCAAAACGGCTCCCATGGAAAACCCGCTGGCATCTGTTTCGATCTCAAATGGCTACTGCAAATCTGGCAATGTCAGAACTGGAGCAGTGCTAATCCTTTCCTTCAAAGTGTCAAAGGCTCTCTAATGCTTGCCTCCCCACTAGAAAATTTCTTTAACGCTTGTCAATGCATGTAATGGAGCAGCAATGGAAGAAAATCTAGAAATGAATTTCCTCCAATACTAAACTGCACCCAGAAAAATTCTGATTTCAGTAACGATGTTAGGCCGTGGCCAGTTTATAATGACAGCAACCTTGGCTGGGTCCACTCGCAGGTGGCCTCCACCAATAATATGGCCCAGATATACTAAAGAAGTTTTAGCAAATTCACATTTATACATTTTTACATAAAGCTTCTCCTTCCTCAGTACATCTAAAACTTTTTTCACATGTACAATGTGTTCCTCCCAGGTTTTTCTAAACACTAGGATATCATCCAGATATACAATTACAAAATCATCAATGAATGGATGAAAGATATCATTCATGACCCGCATGAAATTAGCAGGTGCGTTACAGAGCCCGAAAGGCATCACAAGCCATTCATACAAACCCTGTTTTGTTTTAAACGCTGTTTTCCAAGCATCATTTTCAGCAACACGGATTTGATGATACCCACTACACAGATCCAATTTTGTAAAATAAGTTGCATGTTTCAACTGATCAAGAAAATCATCAATGCGAGGAAGAGGATACCTGTTTTTAATGGTGATTTTGTTAAGGGCCCTATAGTCGATGCACATCCTCCAAGACCCATCCTTCTTTGGAACCAAGACTATAGGAGAGCCACAAGGAGAAGTGCTTGGCCGGATGACCCCCTTCTCAATCAACTCCTGAACCTGCTTCTTGATTTCCTCGTTCTGCATTACAAACATCCGATACATGGCTATGTTCGGGAGTGGCACATCCTACTGCAAATGTATCTCATGCTGAATCTCTCTCTTTGGTGGCAACCCTTTCAGATCTCGAAATAAATCATCATACTCAGAAATAATTTCAATCTATTCATATTTATGTTTAGGATCACATCCCTCAAAATATTTAGAGATCTCATCATTTTTCACCTTAACCATCATTAACACAAAATTCTTACTAGCATTTACTAGCCTCTTCATTTGTCCTACAGAAACTATTGCTAGATTTGTTTTTGTCTTATGTGCTCGTACAATATATTCCACACCATCTTTAAAAAGATGATACTTATTCTGCTCTCTATAAAAGACTGCTTTCCGGTCATACAAATATGGGCTCCCAAGTACAATTCCACAAATATCAAGTGGTACTACATCCAATTCTACCTCATCCATAAACTTTTCAATGATTGCAAATTTCAAAACACATTTCTGGGTAGCTTGCAATTGTGTATCATTAGTAACCCAACCAAGAGGATAGGTTTTTTCATGAGGCATAGTAACTAAATGCAATTTCTTAACCACTTCTTCTGATATTAGATTTACTTGTGAACCACTATCAAACAATGTATCAATCTTTGTGTGATTTGCAATGACACGAACATGAAACAGTGCACTTCTATTTTTATCATTTTGCTTAGAAGTAGATGGCAGATTTGTACTTGCACTAGAACTTGATTTTGCATTAATGGGAAGTGAGATACTTTTATTCTTACCCTGGATTCCGACAGCTGTAACCTTTGTCTCATCACCTGAGTTGGATCCCAAGTCTTGAATAACTGTTGCAGTAGCTTTTGCTTTTCCTTTATCTTTGTTTCCTCCGTACTTCTTTTGCCTTAACTCCGGATGAAGTTTCCAACACTTAGAGACATCATGTCCCTTCTGACAATGCGAACATGTAGGCTTTTCACCTTCTTTCTTAACAGTAGCCATCTTCTTTTTCCCCTTATCTTTACCTTTCGATTTGCTGTCAAATTTAAATGATTTCTTCACAAAAGTATCATTAGCATGCTTACCCCTGGCTTCTAAATGTGTAGCTTGAACACATACATCATCCAAATTACTGGGGTTAAACATCAACAAAGTATGTCTCAAATAAGAATGCATGCCACCAATGTACTTAAGAAGAGTTTCCTGTGTATCTAATGAAACATTCAATGCAATAGCCCTCTTCCTAAATTCATGAGTATAATCTTGAATGCTTTGTCCTTTAACTTGTCTAAACATTTGCCAACTCATGGTTAATTGTTGAATATGTCCTAAAGGATAAAATTGCTTCCTTAATACTTCAATGAATTCATTCCAAACTGAAATAATTTTACCATTTTTTTGAAGATCTTGCTGAATCCTGCTCTCCCACCAAGTAAGAGCCATACCACTCATCCTCAAAGTGGCCAATTGAATCTTGGAAGGGTCATCATTAATGCCCTGCACCCTGCAATATACTTCAAGCTGCTTGATCCAATTGTCTAACTTTTTAGCATCTAAATCTCCATTATAAATTGGCAATTCAAATTTCACATCCAATTTGAAATAAGGCAGATTAGGACTTGCATTATTTGAATGAGAAGTATGAGAAGAAGAGAAAGTTTGATTAGTTTCAAGAGGATCACCATCACCTCCTACTCCTTTACCCTTTTATTCCTTCTTCACTTCTTCATCTTTGGATGAAGAGCCTTCTTCTTTCTTCTTCCTTTCTACTCACTCATCGAGTAGAATTTCCATCATGGCTTTCATGCTAATAAAAGCCTCTAAAAACTCAGTTTCAGAAATAACAGGTTTTTCCCGTTCTGTATGTCCTTCTTCTTCCCCTCGCGGAGAAGACATGGTTCTTGAGAATGTTCTCCTTGAGCGAATCTCAGTATCTCTTTCAATTAATTCTCCTTCACCAAGCTTTAACATGGACCTGGTAAGCATTCACAAACTTGCACAAGCAGTTAACCTGCTCTGATACCATAACATGATCCATCGGATCTCAACTTATGTGCATTAAAAAGTTTAATGAATGCGTTTAATCAGTTTGCTTAATTCATGAAACAACATTAACAGACATTAAATGCTTAAAACAGAAAATGAAAAGCAAAACTGATAAACAGGTATAAAAAGAAACACAGAATCAGGGAGTCACAAACAGAAGTTGATAACGGAGTTCACCCCCTCCACTGGGATACGTCTCTGGGTCCCTCTCTAATGGGTACCGATCCAATTAATCTCTTTAAGATGGTACAAAAATGGTTCTAGAATCAACTTCAGCAACTGTAAACAGAATGTTGTACAAAGTCTTTAAGACCTCTCTTCTAGAAATTACAATTAGCCTTCGAAAGGCAAAGAAAGCTAAAATATAACAGAGAATGTCGACTTCCACAATAACAGCCTCTACTTCACCACAAGAACTCTCCTCATAACAAAAACACGATGCTCTGTGCTCCAAAACAATCTGAGTCCCTCTGAAATGTGGCCAAAATCGTCTATTTAAGCGTTTAGTGCCCCCATAAGTAACGGGTTCGACTCCCTTTTATCATCACAGCTGTTATCTTCTTTATTATCGTTACAACCATATGCTAAAACTGAACCATGCAATCCCACCAAATCGCTGCACAAGCGTTATGTTACCATGACGTTCCATATTCCCGAAACGTTGCAAAAGGCCGTTCATGTGCTATATTCCAAAACATATGATTATCTGCTAACTCAGAGCTGTGCCAAAAAAATGGAACAATATGGAACGTTACACATTTCCTGTTATCCAAACGTTGCAACCAACTCCGCACATATGTTGACTCACAACACGTTGCAATGACCCCCACAAATGTCGCAGCAAACGATATGCATATGTCACAGTATCCACAACCGTCGCAGCATATAACTACGCTCCACAACGTCGCAGCATCCTCAAATGTTGCAGCATACGTGACCGTGCGGGATTTTCATGAACCATGCGATGTTCCACTTGACGGTGCACAATTGCGCGCCCATGCGATAACTGCGCGACTCATGCACAAACTGCGCTGCATAGCCCATGCTATAACTGCACTGTGTGGCCCACGCTACAGCTGTGCTGCGCGGCCCATGCTATAACTGTGTTGCGCGGCTCATGCACAAACTGCGCTGCGTGGCCCATGCTATAACTACGCTGCGTGGCCCATGCTACAACTGCGCTGCGCAGCCCACGCTACAACTACGCTGCGCGGCCCACGCTACAACTGCACTATGTGGCCCATGCTATAACTACGCTGCGTGGCCCATGCTACAGCTACGCTGCATGGCCCATGCTATAACTGTGCTGCGCAGCCCATGCTACAACTGCGCTGCACGACCCACGCTACAACTGCGTGGATGGTCGCATATAATGTTTAGCATATGAGTTAAAAACATTGATTAATAACCATTGTACCATATTGGATCAGTGTAATTTTTGAAGATGAATAATCCACCGGATCAGAACTTAGGCTCGAAATTTGACCGCGGTGCGTTCAGAATGATCTCATATAAGAGCCCAAACTGAGCGTAAATCAAGTCTAGTTGTTGAGCTCGAAAAATAGATTGTCCCTCATTCATAACTCAAGATGTGGAAACATCCTTTGCTCTATATGGAAATAACGACTTTAAGAACCTTTCCAAAAGGAACTCTAGTGGAATGTTGGCCTTAATCAACTGCTTTCATCTATGCCACTCTTGAATATGATCTAAAATATGCATGGCTTTATCTTTCCGAAATGTTGACAAGAGCTTAGTGCTGGAATTGTGACTCACATGTAGTTGAAAGTGGTTTAGAATGGTCATGGCCAAGTCATTGAATGTCTAATATGTTCCCCCAAGAAACTAATCTATATACCATTTCGTTGCAGGACTCGCGAGGGTGCATTGAAATAGTCTTAAACGAACATAATCATGGTTCAACGAATTTGAAGAGCACCATAGGTGGAAAGTGGAAACATGTTCTCCAAGGTCCTCACCATTCTTACCTTCGAATTTTGGAATATCTGAAGGAATCTTGGTGGGAACAACCAGCCATGTCGGACCATGAGAAACCATATCACTGGTCAAATTCGATAAGTCAGGAAAGTTAAACGTAGCTAAGAAAGGGATTCTAGGTTGTGCCATTTGGTTCCATGCACCCTAACTAGATTAGTTCATGTAAGTCTGGTTGTTGTAAATACCATGGCCTTGTCCAGTGGGATAATAGCCTCCTCTCGCTTGACCCATAAAAGGATACAGGAATGTTATAATTCGGTATACCTTGAGACTGGGGTGTTACATAGCCATAATTATAAGACTGATAGAAGGTTTGACCCCCAGACACATAAGGAGGAATGTAACCTCCCGATGCAAAGGTACTGGTAAACGAGGGAACAACTTGGTTAGAGGTAGCACTCCATCCCAAATAACGGTGTGAGCTATGGGGAGGATGTGTCACAAGAAATGCACTTGAAGGAATATGTGCAATGGACGATGGAGCATAGGATGGAATGTAAGTAGTGCTTCCAATCTTCACATGTCTAGGGCCTCTTCCGTACAAAGGAATACTAGTGTTAGTCCTGGGTAATGGGTATGAGGATCCTCCCACAAAGGGAGTGGAAGGTGCAATATGATCACTACCAAACCTATCTACATGGTAAGGAATGGCAGTGCTTCCAAGCATAGTACTAGGATCTACAACAGATGATGGAAAAGGTCCCGAAAGGTTTGTCATGCCAAATATAAAAGGTTTAGTGCTAGAGGGATTAGGATGAGTCTCACCACCCGACCTTCTAGGAGAAGACCGTCGGTTATTGTTTACATAATCTGAAAACTGGGATCATGCATTATATGATGTACCAACCTCAAAAGGATCGGTTTCTTTCATAGTCCCATATACACTTAAAGGAACATCCCCCATTCCAAAGGACATAGAAGGAGGCGCTTCCGAGATCTCATATGCATGACTCATGATGAGACCAGTGTGTGAATCACAATGAGTATGAGTCCACCTAGATTTTCTAACTCTCTTCAGCGAAGGAGGAGGAGATGTAGAAGGCAGAAGGCCTACTAAACATCGAGAATGACGAGTTGTCTGTCCTCGATCCATGATGACTTCACAAAAAATTAAAAGACTCAACTAATTACGAAACCTAGAGCAATATAGCATACACAGATCACACTCCTAAGAGAATCTAATCCAAAATGCAAGAAATCCAAGGGGAGGATAAGTGAGCTCCCGAATGTAGTAGGTATGTCTCACCTAAGAGAGGCCTGAGACTCCCATACACTACAAGCGGAGGTCTTCAACCAATTATAGTGGCCCTCAGCTTCAACGCATAAAGTGACTGTGATGGATGACCCCTGCCTAGCCAGGACACTCACATAATAACCTCTGCAGGTACCCCCTGCGATACCTAGGTAAGGAAACTAAAGTCAACCCATTATAACCAATTCTTAGGCAGACAGTGGTAGGACGGATCTACCGTATGGGAAGGGTGACAAAACCCAAAGCTCGAAATCACCAAAGCTACCTCAAAATCCCCCAGATACGAATAAGATCCTGGAAATATCTTCGGTACTGCATAGAGAGTGGCCAGGGGCTATCCCCACCACAAACATATATGCTACCTCATGCTGAACTCCTATGTAATAGGAGCCTCTTGAGAACACTAATTATACCAAGGATTTCACTCTCTCACCTGGATAGACACCTACTTGTTTTGTTTAGTAGTCTTGGAGAAATTTACTCACAAAAACCTATTCCAAGACTCTAAAACCTAAGCTTGTTGATGCACCCTATCAATTAAAAATGTGTAATTCATTTTAAATTAAGCATTCATTTTAGAGGTTGTAATTACTCAAAGGAAATGACCGTGCAACCAATGATGTTATGAATCAGCAGTGAAATAAATATGCACACCTAAAAAACAATGCCAAGTGAAATTTTGTCTTTAAATGTGAAAAAGGGGTATGCCACTACATGAGATGCATACTTTTTCCTTCAAATGATAATGCAACCATTCCTATATGAAAGCCTGACTAATAATCAACTAAGAAAACCTAGTGCAAGTACTATGCAAATGCAAAAATGCATTAACATGCCAAAAATAAAATATTTTTGTATTTTTGAAATAAATATATGTAAATGCAATAAAATACTCTACAACTCTCATAACCTGCAACAACTATCAGATAGCGGCCAAGCAAGACACTGATATAAAAGAAATCTAATGCACTAATACCCAAAAAAAAAGGAAACAAGATGACAAGAACAACTTCTAACTAAGAAGAAAATAAAAAGAGTCTCTGGTCAGAAACAGAGGCAGTAGATAGACCACAAAAGCATCCAAGAAGACTCGACAACATTCAAATTCCACCCATCATCTCTCAAACATCCAATTCACACTAAAAATAGGGGCATACATGAATGTTTGCAGGAAACCTACATTTATACGTGTCTGTTCAGACAAAACCCGCGTGTATACATAGCTATAAAGAAAAAACACATGTATATCAAGAGAAAGGAGATAAAATGATAAGCCAAGACCTAAATTACTTCAATAGGACACTAATAGGATAACATACTTCTGGACTCGACACAAAAAAAAGAGAGCAATTCAAGCACATTGTGCACCCAAAACCCCCAAAGGAAAACAAGGAACCTCCCCAGCAGAGTCGCCAATTCTGTTACGAAGAGAAACTTCCTATGGCTTGGGGTAGACCACAACAGACTGAATGACACCAGAAATCGATCCATTTCAATATGTAATAGAAATAAATGTTGCTAACACTAAGGGATACGAAACATACCCTATTATGGACGGTTATAGTAGATCCCCGTTGAGATTTTCCAACACGCTTGTACCTACAATTCACTCTTAACAACAACAAACAAGACAAGCATGGTATATGTGAAATTGTTAGGCCTACTCTAGCACATATAAATCCAACACGTATAAGCAAATACAACTACATCCATAGATAAAATATTCATAGTCATACACATGTAATGGATGAGAAATATATATTTCTATAATAATGAACAGAGATAACAATGACAAACTCTGTCAGCACCTCGTCGAAACTGAGAAATCGAGTTCTCCACCTAGGCCTCCACCACTTCAATCCTCCATCTCAATGGCAAGCTTACAAATCAATGGCAAGCTTGGGAAAAGCAATAATGAGTGCTCAAAAGGACAAAGAGATGTAAACTCAAGCATAAGCAAAATGGGGAAACAATGAACTATAGTTTCCTTTCTCCCAAATATTCTCCTCCTTCAATGCATCCAAGAGGCTCAATATATAGCTCTTCAATAGGTAGTGAAGGGTCGAGTCGGAACATTTTCAGGCATATGGAAGTCCAAGAGTTAAGTTATTCGGGAGTCATTGAGGAAAACTCCAATTTTTTTTGCTTTTATCCACATTTCCTGATGTACACAGGCTACAATGGAGCAACTTGTGTGTACACACAGGTTTTAGCTGAAAAGTCACGTATAGCAATAAACCATTTTTTTAAGGGAATAAGTTTTTGCAGAGGTATATATATATATTTTTAAGGGTTTTGATCTATAATTTTTTTTTATCGATGTTTACTTATGTAGAAGGTTATTTTCTATAATTTTTATAAACCAATTAAAAAAAAACTTCAATTTAAAGTGTTTAAGATTACCTAATTATATATATATATATATATATATAAAGGTGAAGCCACTATTATTTATAGAAATTTCACTCCATTAAATCGTTCATCGCGTGTCCACGGGGTTAGTGTAATTGGTAATGGGTATTTGAAATGAGAAGTTGTAAACGGAAGGTCATAAGATCAAATCCCCTGTGGGTACTCGCTTATAAAAAAAGAAAAAGAAAAATTCACCACTCATATTTCCACTAGCTTATTCTATAACACCGAATGTCACGAGTGGTTACTAACTTGGTATTATTAGTGATGTCCTGCTTACACTTCTTCCAAATAGAGTAGAATGAGCAAGCATCCCAATTTGGATTTACTTTTAAATAATAAAAAGCAATAACACACATATGTATAATTAATTTTTTAGTTATATATATTTTTATTAAAGTTGAAATTATGGATTGACAAATTTATTAGTTTTTATAATGTAAAATTAAATTTAGTGTTTTTAATGATGACGATGATGATGGTAGTTAATTTCAACTAAGATTGTCTATCGAACTTTAAGAGGATTATTTGGATTACTGTAAAATTTTACTTCTACGTTCAAAAAGATTAGAAAGAAGCGTTCATGGGTCACTATAGTTTTGATGTGTTAGAAGGTTATGGAGGTTTGTATTGTAGCAAAGATGATGAAATTGTGATCTAATGTCGGTGTACAAAGGGCATTGTAAGAGATTTAGTGGCTTTAATCCTCAATGCTCGTATTCCCACAGAGATGGAAAATCCTTTCCACCCACAATGTTTTAGGAATTGTTCAATGTCTTGTTTCACTATGAAGCTCATGAGAGTTCATTCTTGTCTTGACTATATTAGTTTTATTCTTTGAACTAGTTAAAACAAAGAGATGTTTTTTATTTTCCAGATTAGGGTTAATGACCTCCTTATAGTATCTTAACTTTATTTTAACCTCTATTTTTATGTCACCTCACATTTTCTCTCCAAACTTAGATGTGAATTAATATTTTTAATGTTATTGATATCTTGCAAACTGACATTTTTGTCAATTCCCCAATGGTTTAACCAAACCATTGTGTCTTTATATGAACCTCTCTTGAGTCGTAGTTGGTCTTGACTGAATTATAATTCAATTTTACGAAGTCTCTAGTCTCCCATGTTATTTATCATGTACTTGTACATCAGGTACCTAGTCACATCGATACTCTTGATGGGGGGGAGATCTGCTTCTAGAAAGATAATAGGGTAGGGTGTATTGCTTGTAATTTTTAGATTATATGTTATGAAACACTTATGGATTTTTTCAATCTCTCTCCAAAATTCTCTAGAGATGTCGCATCCCCAAACTTCACAACAATACAAGATAACGAGAGTGACGAGAGTTTTAAAAAGAAACTTATTTTTATCCCACATCACAAGGTTTCTTGATTTACATTGTTTTAAAGACCAAAATAAGCTTTCCACTCTCCATTAATCAGTTTTCGCAATACTCTATTTCTTATTGAGCTTGTAATGAATATCAATTCCAAGATATCAGTAGGAAGACACTTTTTCCAAGTTGTTATTGTCATATAAAAAATTAGCATAAATAACCTTCTTAGACTTGATAACCATAACTTTTGTTTTGTCGCTGTTAACAATCATACCATATTAGAGCATAGATCCTTAAGAGTTATTAATCGCTTATCAAGATCGAAGGGACACATTTCCATAAGAACGATATCATCAGAACAAAGAAGGAGGCAACTTTTTTGATTAAGTTTGTGCCAGTGAAACCTGCTTCTTTTAAACAACCTTTATCTTATCGATGTATTTGCCGAAAAGGGTAGGGATTGGGGAATTATCTTTCAAGAAATTTTTATCTAAAGAATTAATAATCTATATGAAATGAACCATCTAAATTGAATCAAGTTAGGGCACGGATTGGAGAACTATCTTTGTAGTGAACCCTCCATTGAAATTTTTTCGATGATTAAAATATCACAGCTCAAAATTTTCATTAGGGGAGTTTTAAGGTAAAAAATGTGCCTCAAAACAAAAAATGTACCATTAAAATTCATTTTATAAGAACCAATAGGATTCAAGATGATGATGTCAACCACAAGGGTAAAATTTGTAAAAAAAATGGAGGGAAAAAGAAAAACTACTTTTTTCTTATAGTAATTTTGGCATATCTCCTTATGGGTTCACCCAAATTTCAAGTTTGGGGACTTGTTGGATGTGGAATTTGATTCTGCATCCAACCCATACCCACACTGCATACTTTTGAGGTACCCAGGGCACCCAAAAATGAATATTTCAATAAAAAAGTATTTTAATATTAAAANATTCTACATCCAAAAAGTCCCCAAAATCGAAATTTGGGTGGATCGATAAGGATCGAAATTTGGGTGGATCGATAAGGAGATATGTCAAAAATACAATAAGAAAAAGTAGTTTTTCTTTTTCCCCTCCAAAATTTAGAACTTTTATTTTATTATTATAAATCTTATTTTATTATTTCCCTTATCAGGCCCATTTTAGATCTCAAAACTCCCCTAATGATGAAAAACAATCTGAACCATATTGTGCATTTGGCATTGGATGCCTTACCCAGAGCTTTTCTATGCTTCGTTCTAACACTAATATGTGATTTATGAGCATTCATAATCATCAAGTTGTCATGTCATCCATTTAAGGATCTTTCCTCTACCAGTATAGATACAACTATAGTGTTCAATATAGAAGGATATGGTATGTATAGGATAGTAGCCACATAATCCACAAAGTTATATTTCATGTATGGATTTACAAAATATATGGGCCCGGTTCTATTTCCTTAACAATATCATTAATGAACTCCCATAGTTTTCATGTTCTTGTAGACACTTGAAGGCCCAACTTCGATAAGTAATTCACTTGTTCGATAGTGAACCCTCCATTTAATTGTCCATTTAAGAGAACTCTCTCATTTGAGCAAGGGTTTAAGCACTGGTTAATATGGAGATATGAGGATTTGTTTTATTACGCAGATCATAGGTGCATATCGAAGGCAAGTCTTGGTGACTCAGTAATCACTAAGACGAGTCTAAGTGGTAGACCTAAGGTTGGTGATATCTTATCTCTAAGGCACATATGCAAGAAGATTCTTTGCAGCATATCAATGTCTAGGTGTTAGGATTATTAATCGTCCCTTGTCCAATTTGGTCATATGTCTAAATCAGGAGTCATGTCTAAATCGGGAGTCCATCCAGTCTATTTTTAGTCACTAGCACCATTGGGTCCAATTGGCCTAATTGGGTCACATGTTTCAGTTACTAAAGTGTGGGGAACACTAATTGAGGCCTACTTCCACTGATTGCACTTGCATGCATCAGTTTAGGATCCTCCTAGACCAATTCGTACAATTTAGGAGCCACTGGGAGTGCTGATACCAACCAAGGTCAGTTGAGTTGAGGTGGTGACCAGTCAAGCTAAGTTAGGAGTCAATTACATTCAGTTCTAGTCCTCGACATTCAGTTAGTGCTAGGTTTTCACGGCTGCATGTAGGAGAGGCGCATTCCTCACCTACCATAGTCAATTAGCCTCAGTTAACACTGAATTAAACACTTGAGTTGTGTTTTAGAACTCCGATGAACTCTGATAATGATTCAGAGAAGGTCAACTAACTATTGAGTCCTCCGATAATGATTAATACAAGGTCTTAGTTACCTACAATCAAGTAGAGTCTAATCAATTCGAATTTCCTCATGTGGATTTGAATTGCATGTGGCTATTTAGCCATTGTATTACATTGTAATTTATCATCTAATTACTTTTTTATTAATAAAAGCATTCACGGTTGCAATCCATTTTTGCACTATTTCATTCTTCAATTGCTGAGTAAATTGAGTGATTTATCTTGTGAGTTGTGTGTTTGTCCACATATCTATGTGCTCAATTTAATATGGTATCAGAGCCTCAGTGGACAAGGCACTTCTCCACCTCAGATCTCCAGCTGGATCATTTTTTTTAGCAATTTTCTCCATTCCTACTCTGCACCAAAAGCATAAGGTTTACCACTTAATACCCCAAGTTAAGGAATTGTTGATCAAGCTTGCTTGATCAATTATGTTGGGTGTGATGAAAACATGAAATGTGCAGGTAGTCGACCTTATTTTGTATGTTTGATTGTGTGATTTATAGGTTATCAGCTCTTCTCATTGTATTCGCTACAAGTAGCTCTTTCTCCTCACCGCATTCGCTACAGCAGCTCAGTCCTCTTTATTGCATTCAAATGGCCCATCAAGTAGAGCTGGTCACTTCCTTCAACTACCACCAGTGGAAGGAGGACATGGAGGGATTGCTTCACACCAAGAAGATCTTTAGAGTCATAGAAGGGACAGAGGTAGAGCCAATTCTTAATCATGACAAAGAAAAGTACTTTAACAAGCTTGATGAAGCTTCTGGAGACTTGTCCCTCTCAATTTCTCGAGATCTTCGCTTCCACATTCAAGATTTGAAGACTCCCAAGGAGATTTGGGACAATCTTGCTTCCTTATTTGATAAGCAGGATGAGATGAGGGTCCATCAGCTAGAAAATGAGCTGATCTCTCTTAATCCATCCGAATTCAAAACAATGAATGAAATTTTCACAAAATTCAAGAACCTGATATACCAGTTGAAGCAATGCAAGGTGGAGAAGGAGGATGATTAGCTCATCCTTTCCATTCTCTCAAAACTCAGTGCAAAATACTCAGTCTTTGTATCAACCTTTCAAACAGTGAAGCTCACCACTCCAAATTGGAAGATGCCCACTCTTGATGCTTTCATCCAATCTCTCACTTATGAGAATGAAAAGTTGATCCAAATGGGGATCATTCGATCTCCCAAATATCAAGCACTTGTTGCAAGAGGAGGTAAGGTAGCGAATGACAAAGGGAAGCAAAGAGATGAGTATCCTATGAAGAAAGAGCAATCAAATGAGCCTTTGGGTTCGAAGAGAAGCAAGAAGAATGGAAAATGGAAGACCCTTTGTTCCAACTGTGGAAGGGGATTTAATCCAGATAGCTCCTGCATGAGAAGACAAATGGATGAAATGAATCTTCTTCTAAAGAAACATAACATTACTGCACCTGCTAGCGCAAGGAAGGATGACCAAACAGAAGACACTGAAGACACTGAAGATTGATTTGAAAGAGGCCATGCACTAAAGGCCAGCTGCTCAACAACACATGTCTTCCTCATTGATTCTAGATCTTCCAATCATATGGTTGCATCCAGAGAATCATTATCTTCTTTATAGTCTTTTGATGGTCCTAGTATTCAGTTGGGCAATAACAGTAAAGTTCAAACCAAAGGGAAGGGCTCTTTCAAGATTGAACATGGAAGGTTCAAATATGTGCTCTATGTCCCCTCCCTAGCTTCAAATCTGTTATCTGTGTACCAGATGACTCATATTGGCTCTCCAAAGTGAGTGATATTTGGTCCTAACTCAGTGGAGATCATAGATATCTCTACTGGGAACATCATAGCAAAGGGTGTTGAAAATTATGCCTCCAAGGCATATGAGTTCTCACACTTCATGCCTTTTTCAGAACCAGTGCACTCTCAAAGGGAAGGTAAAAACATTCCATCTCCTTCTCTTGCAATTTCCACTAGTATTGCAGGACCAATTGTATCAGTTCACAAGATTAAGATTCATTCAGATTCAGTCCCTACTTCCAAACAGGAAGCTAGGAAGATGATTGGAAATCCATCTGACATTCAGAAGATAGAAAAGCTTGCACTATGCCATGCAATCTTACCTCCTTCAGAGAGATGCAAAAAATTTCCTATAATATGTCACATGGAAAGGTCTGATCAATCACACTACCTTCAGAAGAATAGAGTGCATCATACACCTCTTCAGCCATAAAGAGGAAAAGGTTACATTCCTCCTTCCTTACATCAACATTTTGGGACAAGAAGGAGAAGTCTACATGCCAGGCCCCAGAATACCGGTGCACAGAACACCGTTCATGATGCTTCGCTACATCACAGAGATGAAGGTTCCAGCAACATATTTCCAAGTTTTTCAAACTTGAATCCAGATTCCATCTGCTTAGATAGAGGGGGGAATTTTTTCCCATGTGGTTTTTCCCCATCTCCTTGTATTAAGAAGTTACTTTACTTTACTTGATGTAATGGGTGACCTATGGTCTTAGTTACCAGGGCCCATAGATTGTCCAAGTTAGCATTCAGAAGGGGTGTTAGGATTTTTAATCCTCCCTTGTCCAATTCGGTCATATGTCTAAATCAGGAGTCATGTCTAAATCGGGAGTCCATCCAATCTATTTTTAGTCACTAGCACCATTGGGTCCACTTGGCCTAATTGGGGAACATGTTTCAGTTACTAAAGTGTGGGGAACACTAATTGAGGCCTACTGCCACTGATTGCACTTACATGCATCAGTTTAGGAGCCTCCTAGACCAATCCCTACAATTTAGGAGCCACTGGGAGTGCCGATACCAACCAAGGTCAGTTGAGTTGAGTTGGTGACTAGTCAAGCTAAGTTAGGAGTCGGTTACATTTAGTTCTATTCCTCTACATTCAAATAGCACTAGGTTTGCATGGCTGCATGCAGGAGAGGCACATTCTTCACCTACCACAGTCAATTAGCCTGAGTTAACACTGAATTAGACACTTGAGTTGTGTTTTAGAACTCCTATGGACTCCGATGATGATTTAGACAAGGTCAGTTAACTATTGAGTCCTTCGATAATTATTTAGGCAAGGTCTTAGTTACCTACAATCAAGTAGAGTCTAATCAATTCGAATTTCCTCATGTGGATATTTAGCCATTGTATTACATTGTAATTGATTGTCTAATTACTTTTTGATTAATGAAAGCACAATTGCAAGCCATTTTTGCACTGTTTCATTCTTCAATTGCTGAGTAAATTATGTGATCTATCTTGTGAGTTGTGTGTTTGTCCACAAATCTATGTGCTCAATTTAATACTAGGGTGGTGACCTAGTAATATCTAAGGCATATCCGTGTGGCATATCATTTCAGCGAGAGTTGAAGCACTAGATATTACATAGATCTAAGGATTTCTATATTCGCTCTGAGACAAGGTAGGGTTTTATCAACATATTGTGTGATTTCGAGGCAAGCCAGGGTATATAGAGATGAAATCTATTAACATATAATCTACAATTTGAAGCAATCTTCAATCTCAAGCACGAAGTCTATTGAAGCAATATGTGGCTAGGGAATCCTCTGATTTGGTTAGTATATTGATGCAAATAAAATTTTATGATCTTGGCTCAACAAGACATTCACTCGACAAAGTTATATTACTTATGTTGTTGTTATGGCATCTTCTTATCAGTTGTATGATCTTGTCTCAACAAGCCATTTAGTCGATGAAGTTTTCTTGTTGTTGCAAGTCTATTTTAGCAATTTGTGCCTAGGGAGTCATTTGTATATGTGGCCAGGGAATCCTCTAATCTATGATATTTTATTATAATTTGATTGTGTATTATCAATATTTAATATTGACATTTCAAATTTAAATTCAAAACCTTTCAATTAAGATTAAGTGCTTGCACTTAAATCATAACATCACAGTGCCTCCACATATATTAGAGTTAGTTTGGGAGTGGAATTATCAATTATCAATGGTCTTGTGCATTAATGAAGGTGGGATTACATAATGCCTTTACATTCGAAGCTTGGAAATAGACTATTTGTTTGGAAACCTAAACGAGGAATGGAGGATTTATGTGTAGAAGATTGTGGCCATTACTCATTCCCAAGTAAGTCACATTTTTTAAGAGTTCTCTCTTTGATTCAATTAATTTCCCTTTGTCCTTTATGTTCTATGTTCTTTGGTTTGGTACACTTCAAGCTTTGGGATAAATGTAGACTGTGATGGAAATTCTATGTTCTTAAGTATTGATAAACCCTAGGTTTCAATGTCTTCTTTTAGTTTCTATCGTACCACCCTCTATAACTGGTTAATTATTTACGAGGAATGGTCTCTAAATAGCGTGGGAGGATTTTTTCCTTTGAGCATTAAGATAGTTATTGAATCAACATTGTCGGTATCATAAAATCCAATAGAGATGTGAGTTTTCCATTGTTTTGACCTTTTGGAAGGTTGCCTCTTTGCTTCCTTAAAACTAGGTTTATTATCTTTTAATCCCCATTACTTTCAAGAAAGAAAGAAGTGTGGTTCAATTTATAGGAATGATGGACTACATAGGTAGCCAATTTCATCTTAGTTGATGACCATTTTGTGAGCATTATAAAATTCATAAAAGATTAAGAAGGCAGTATCAAAAAATGATGCAAGTAACAACACTTATATTTTACCGATGAAAAAAAAAAAGTCCATTCTCATAAGGAAATTCATAATAAGCTACATAGTGGTAATGGAGAGCTTAGCTCTAACCGAGAGACAAATTCAAAATTTGAAAACTAAATATCATCTTTTTATTTAAATGGTAAATGATATAAATAGAGGTACAAAATGAGCTACTTTAAATTATAGGATGACAATACGATTATCAACCTAAGGAAATAAAGTTTAAAAAAAATCCATCATCCCTTTAGAGACATGGATGTGGAAGGTCTAAACTTAGTGGAACCACACCATTCAATTTGTGAACCGGAGGAAGCCGAAAGCAGTCATCTTTTTCCTTTAAAATTCGTATGATTTGCCACCTCGAATAATATTTAAGTATTTCTTTTTAAAATTGATTGTATTATAAATTTTGTGATTTGCCACCTCGAATAATATTTAAGTTTTTTTTAAATTAATTGTATTATATATTACGTTGGCCAGTGTGATTGCAAATTTATTAATACAAATTTTAAACATTTATATATGATTTGGAATTTTTCTAAAGAGCATATACTACATTCATAAGCAACAAAACATGACAGAAGCAAAACCTTAGAATCCATATTATTTACATCAATATTTGACTACAAAGTTGTGTATTGCATAGACCATTTCACTTGAAATTACAAAGAAAATATATGCAAAATCCATTGTTGAAATTTTTATTACCCTTTAATGTAAGTTTACATAAATTAATCACTCATCAATTTTAGTTCCACAAGAATGTATAAGTTAAGTTGTATTTAAAATAAATAAATAAGGGATTGATGATTGGTTTCAAATGTATAAAGTAATATAATCAAGAAAATAAAAATACATTTTCAATATAAATAGAAATAAAAAGTCATCCTTAGTCTGTCATCGCTCTCTCGCGAGGGCATGATGTGTTTGGATTGGTCCTCTCCTCTCCTTTGTATGTTGTTGTGCCGAAGCTCCCTTTATGTGGATTCTCATCAATTTTGTGTGAGGGTGGCCCACATCTCTCTGGTCTTGTTTTGGAGGATTCCAACATTTTCCTGGATCGTATTTCTTTTTCTGGTCCGGGGAATTCCGCAGATCGTTTATTCTATCCTCTAGAGGGGCATACAGGTTCTATCGGTAGTCCTCTGAATTTTCCCTCTCCACAACACCCAATTCTTCTGGTATCGATCTCCCTTTGTTGGAGAAGTATGGTGAGATGGAGGGGGGTGTGGATATAGATCAGGACCCCATGCAGATAGACAAGTCTTATCTGCTCTCTTCATCTGGTAATTTGCTTAGTTCTGGGGCCACACGTTGTTACTCTTTCAAGCCTCGGAAGGTTACCTGTTCTTCACTTTCGGATAGGAAGTTGGGGGGTCTTGATCTTTCCCCTAGTGGCCATCCTCGATTGAGAGGGAACCTATATACTTTGGCACTTGCTCATGAACAAGATTTAAGGGATGTTCAAGCTGGATGTCAACGTACTATTAGGGGATCTCTTTGTGCTCAGTCATTCCGAGCATTGCCTTCTTAACTGATGGTTTCTTTTTTGGGGCATAGGGTTGGCCCTTTGTGTTCAACTCTTTATCTGGGGATTCTCATTTTAGTCGGACGTTGGATGCTATAGGTTCATGACTAGGATATGCTTCATGGTTTCATGATATCCCAACAATTGGCTATGTGTATTGTGATATTTTGTTTTGTGCCTTTTGTAATTTGATGTAAGCTCAGTGGATATGGGCTTATTTGAAGTTAAAGTGACATCTTGCTACTTTTTTGATGTAAGGCTTGGCCTGGGAAAATGTAGTTTCATGTATTAATACAATGAAACCACGATTTATTTTTCGAGGAAAAAAAAGAAATGAAAAGTAAAACAAAGCATGGTAACAAGTGTTGGTTGTATTGACTTTTGGTGTGCAAAAATTTGCATGGAATTCTAAATTATGTCATATTGATCACTTAACATTAACTTCATGTTTAAATATAGTTACACTTTCACACTTTTAAAGATTGGCTTATGTTATTGTGTATTGAAATATATTGAAATATATTGAAATATATAAATTCCATGACAATTTAACAAAGATATTAAAATTTAATTGTTAAAATAAAAATGAAACTATGGCAAAATATTACTATATGTATTGAAATATATTTAAATATATAAAGTTCATGACAATTTAACAAAGTTCTTAAAATCTAATTGCTAAATTAAAAATAAAACTATAACTAGAATAACTTAATACTCAATATGTAGTTTAACCTTTAACAAATCTAGTTCTCATTTATTGTTAGTAAACAAGTGTAACTAAAAAACTAACTTATATTATTTCAAAGTTTACCATCACAAACCTTAAAAAAAATACATGCATTTAAACCATGAGTCCAAACTTTAAACTTATAATGTATGATAAACATAAATGTTCTACCGATAGAAATATTACTATAATTGTTGGAATTGGATTTATACTTGTTGAAATAATAATTAGATACACAAAAGCATTGAATTTTTTTTTAGACGAAAAAAGCATTCTTTGGTATTCTATTGAATCAAAAGAGTTTTGTACATCAACAGTAGATAATCAGGACCCAAACCAACAACCCAACAACACATAGAAAGTTAAAAAACCAGCACTAACAGTAAGTCACTAGCACTATCATCAACCCAGCAATACATAAACCAGCAACCCAACAATATATTAACATCAAAGTTAAAAAACTACCTACTACCGACATACACAAGAACTAACAGCCGACCCAGCCACTGACAACCGGGCATTAAGTCAAAAAAATCCTCTCATAAGATACCTACAAGCTCACAGCCAAGGATGACTCTAAGGAGGATAACAAGAGCCCAAAGACATTATCCGAGGCAGGGCTAGGGTCTTCACTCAAAGTCAGAAGACATGTCTATCACCAGAAAATAACAAAACATGTAAATTCAAGACCAAAAAACAGAAGACCCATAGGCCTATAGTCCATCAGAGCAAAGCTCTCAAAATAACTGGAATCTCACTTCTTCCAAAGCCTCACCTTCACAAATTTCAGAGAGTGTAAGATAGCCCGTAGCCTCTTTAAGCTTTGCCTTGGATAATGTATATGCCCTCTTGTTATACTCCCTATAGACATGGCTGAATTCCACATGAGTGAATGAAGATATGAGCATTTTGGTGTTGTATCACCATGCTTCTAAGTTCACCATGTTAAGTGAAGATTCACCGTTAACCCAATTTATAATCACGGAGGAGTCACCAAAGACATAAAGATAAGGTAATCCAATGTCTTTGGCAAATGACAGTAATGCCCAGAGTGCCAGTAGTTCAGCTCTAGTGTTCGTGGTGGGACCACATCCAAGAGTAATAGAGAAGTGGTGTTGATAATTTAACCAGAGGCAAGCTCCCGCACCTCCAGTTGAGGCAACAACATCACCATCAAAAAAAGCCATGGGGAACTGAGTTTTAGGAGGAGGTCCAATCATTCCTGGTTCTGGAATTTTTAATATGAGGTGCCAAGTAAGTTTTGGCCTCAAGAATAATCTTGTTGCATATTCTGGAGATATTAGGTTCAATGTTCTCAAAAATAAAGTTGTTCCTAGTCTTCCAGAGATTCCAAATGAGAAAAATAGGCAGATATAGCAGATCTCCACCCATAGTGAGACAGCTAGTGAGATTCCCAGAGAGAGTTGGATCTGACCAAGCTAGCTGTACATTTAAAAATAGTCAAGGTAGTGCAATACCTCATGCATTAAATATTAACCGACAAATAAATGGTCACTAGTTTCAGCATCAAACTTGCAAAGACAATAGCGATTAGGACCAATCCATCCCTTCTTGTGCAAATTATCCCATGTGTTCAGTTTCTTATGATATGCCAACCATATAAAGCATTTGATCTTCTGGGGGATGTTGAAATTCCATATTTTTAGGAGTATATTTTTCGGGGGAAGAGGTAGAAGATTCGACACAATAAGTTCATATGCACTTTTTGCTGTGACCGAGCCAAGTTCCTTATCAAACATCCAAAGCAGTGAGTCTTCAGAGTTCCTTAACTTAATACCACCATGTGAGAGTGATCTGGATTTATGCAGGAACACAACATAATACAAAAATAACCATAGAAACAAATATGCAGTGGAAATAACACTTCATTTCATTAATCAATAACTGAAACTTGTTTACATACAGAATGGAAATAAACTAGCTAGAGTGCTGGTAGCTTATCTCTGAGAAGAGATGTGGCGGCTACATGCCTCTGAACTCTGTGTTACAATGAGGCTTGAAGGCCTATATATTATTGAGAAACAATGGAAACCCTACACATCCAAAAACCTAACCCTAGGAGGTGAAACGCCTTAATGTGGGCCCCGTTGGGTAACTTGATACATCAATTTCCTGGGGTCGTAACTTTAGCGTACTACCTCCGTTTGACGCGCATGATACATCGTTAGAAATATCTATTCAAGGACTAAATCCATAAATAGAAAACATTGAGTCCAGAACAAACTCATATTTTCCCAGCCATTCTATGCCAAAAAAACGTCGTTTAGGGCCTCAAAACAGCTCCAGAAGTTTAGGACCCGAAAACTGCCAAAAATAGTAAATTGTGCTACAATTAAGGAAACTGGAAAACTGAAAGAAACAGTGGTGGGGGTCCAAGAGGAATAGGTTGGTGGCCACCAATATACTCCTGGATCATCCCTTCCCCCTTAGGAAGCAATGTTCCCCATTGCGTTGAGTTCCATGAGATGAGGAATCTTCTGTTGAACTTGGTCCCCGATGAGCCACTTTCCCTAGTGAAGGAGTTGGCCTGCTTTGACAACTCGATATAGATGGGTCTTCTGCTGGCGGGTGTTCTTGATTTGTGTGTCCATAATCCAATCAGTTGTGGCTTGTTCCATGCAGTTGGGGTTTAACTCTGTTGGTGTGAGTTGTTCTGCCACGTCTGATGTGTCCAGTAGAGGTGGAAAGTAGGGCCGAAGGCGGTCCACATTGAACACTAGGTGCAGACCAAGGAATGGTGGAATATTGAGCTCAAAGGAATTGTCCCCAACAACCTTGGTGATTGTGTATGGCCCATATCGGGGCGAGCGAAGCTTGCGGTGGGGTCTAGCGAGGTGCTCCTTCTGTAAATGTAGCCACACTTTGTCACCCACCTAGAAGTTGTGTTGCACCCGATGCTAATCATGTCATTGCTTGTACTTAGCATTGGATCTGTCCAATATGTCATGAACTTGTTAGCGAATGTGTTGAATGTGCTTAATGAAGCTATTTGCCTTGGAAACTTCAGACTGGATATGAGCTGAATCAGCCTGAGTAGCTGCAAATGGCATGGCTACGTCAATGGGACATAGTGGTTGGAATCCCAAGCCCACCTGAAAGGGGCTGTGGTTGGTTGACCTATGGAGGGCCCAGTTATAGCTGTCTTGTACATAGGGGAGGCTCTCATCCCATGTGCATGGATGCTTTGAGTTGTACATGTGCAAAAGGTGTATGATCATCCTGTTGATGACCTCTGTCTAGCCATCAGTCTGGGGATGGAAAGCTGTGGACTTTGTGAGCTTGGTGTCTAGCATTGACCATAGGCTAGACCAGAATGTACTAAGGAACCTGTTGTCTCGGTCTGAGATTATAAACTGTGGGATACCAAAGTGTACCCACACTCGTTCAAAGAAGAGTTTAGCAGTGACTTCTATTGTGATATTCTTCTTGCAGGCCACCATTATGGCCATCTTTGGGAATCTATCAACGACCACAAACACACAGTCGTTACCGTTCTTAGTAGAAGGAAGGCCTGACATGTAATCCATGGAGATGGATTCCCAAGGTCGACTAGGGGTAGGCAACATAGTATAGAGGCCTTGCTTCTTGATGGATGGTTTGGCAATGGCGCAGGCAGTGCAGGATTGGATGTACTTCCTAATGTCCTATCGAAGGTTCAGCCAATAGAAATACTTCTGCAGTACTACCACTATTTTCTCGACCCTGAAATGCCCAGTGACCCGACTGTAGTGCACTTCCCAAATAATCTTGGCACACTCGCTTGAAGGAACACAATGGTGTCCCATGTGACACAGTAGTACATCCTGGAGGTGAGATTTTGGAACTTGGTTTCCCTCCAAGAGCGTCTGGTATGTGTGGCTGAATTCTGGATCGCTCTTGTAGAGAAGCGGCCAATCAAAAGTCTCGTTCCCACAAGAGTTGAGCACTATCGTTATCACCACAATTGGTGGTCGGCGGAGGCAGTCTGCAACATTATTGGTGCTTCCCTTCTTGTACTTGATGTTCAAATGAAACTGTTGTATATATGTGGATCACTTCTGATGGCGATCATTTTGTAACTTCCCTTGTGTCTGCATGAACTGCAGGAGTTGGTGCTCTGTGTGGATGATCGTTTCCTTCCCCAAAATGTAATGCTTCCATTGCCGGCAAGCCTGTACAATGGAATACATATCTTTGTCATAAGTGGGATATTTATGAACTGTGTCTGACAGTGTCTCACTGTGATATGCCACTGGATGCCCTTGGTTAGTAAGGACTGCCCCAATAGCATAGTTAGAGGCATCTGTCTTGATCTCAAATGGTTGTTGCAAGTCTGGTAATGTGAGCACTAGGGCATAACAGAGGCGATGTTTCAATTCTGTAAACGCCTTCTTCTGAGTTTTTGACCAAAAGAATTTTGATTTCGCTCCTCCCTTGGTGACTTGACTCAAGGGCCAAGTGATATGAGAGAATCCCAACACGAACCTGTGGTAGAAATTAGCAAGGCCCAAAAAGCTGCGAAGCTCTGTTAGAGTAGTTGGGGCTGGCCAATCCCGAATGACTTGGATCTTGGTTGGATCCACATGTACCCCACATTCATCAATAATGTATCCTAGATACTGAACCTGGGTCATGCCAAAAGTGTACTTTTCCAAATTGGCACACAACTTGTGCTACCGCAATGTTTGGAGGACTTGTCGGATGTGGTGGAGGTGCTCTTCCCAAGTCTGGTTGAAGATCAGGATGTCATCCAAGTACACTACTACAAATGAGTTGGTGAATGGCTGAAAGATGTTGTCCATTAGTCTCATGAAGGTTGCAGGAGCATTCGTCGGCCTGAAAGGCATGACCAACCATTTGAAAAGGCCCCCCTTAGATTTGAAGGCAGTCTTCCACACATCGATCGGCTCGATCGGTACCTGGTGATACCCAGACTTTAAGTCGATCTTGCTAAAATATTTTGCCCCTTTAAGCTGGTCCAGGAGGTCATCAATCCGTGGGATCGGGTACCTATTTCGGACAGTGATCTTGTTCAATGCCCAATAATCAATACAGAGTCTCCAAGTCCCATCCTTTTTCTGTACCAACACGATTGAGCTCCCACAGGGCGATGAACTTGGCCAGATGTGACCCTTTTGTAGCAGCTCTTGAATTTGCCTCTTGATTTCATCATTCTCTAGAACAAAGCGGTGATAGATCGGTCCATTGGGCAGTGGCGCACCTGGGGTCAGATCGATGGGGTGCTTGACCTGACAGTGGAGAGGCACCCCGGTGGGTGAGGTGAATATGTCTCGGTACTCCTCCATGACTTTGTCCATTTGTTGTTGTTGTGCGGAGGGGTCCTGTCTAGAGGTTGTGGCCATGATATTATTTTTTCCCTGAGAGCGGATCATCAAGAAAACAAACTTCCTGGTTTTGGAAATGAGCTTACTGCATTGTTTTGCAGTAACCAAAGAGATAGCAGTAAGGGGTGGTACCTTTGGTATCCTGTACAAATTATTTCCCAACGTAATAATAACAACGCGAGGCTGGGACTCATACACAACATGTCGCTTCCATAAGTATGGTTGACCTAATAATACATCACAAACATCAAGAGGAGCAATATCACATAATACCTCATCGGTGAAGGGCTTGATGCTGTAGGGAAGGTGGCACTGCTAGCTGACGTGAAGATCTCGTCCTTGGTGAAGCCACATGATGGTGTACAGCTGCGGGTGTGTTGTGGTCGGCAAACCCAACTGCTTCACGACCTCTACTGAAATCAGGTTCTTTTGGCTCCCACTGTCAATGATGAACTGTAGCGGGGAACCCTTTACCCACATCTAGGAGTGGAAAAGACGGTCCTCCTCCTCTGAATCTTCTGGTTCTTCCTTTTGGATCTTAGTGGTGGCAACGGTGGCATTGGGCTCTGCATCGATAATCTTCTTCCCTCTATCATTCCCCTTCTCAAGTTCATATTTAGTGTCAGAGTATGCATCTGATTCAGAAGCCTTTATCTCAGCCACTAGTGACTGCTTAGCCCGACACTCACTTGTGTTGTGAGTGGGGCTCTTATGGAACTTGCAACACTTTCCTGCTTCCTTCTTCGGCTCTGCAGTGTTGCTCTTTGCTTACGGCTTTGGCAAGTTTTCTTGAGTCGCCATGCCTTGGCTGTGTCCTTGGTTCTGTGGTTTTGGGGCACCTTTCCCTTGCTTCTGATTCGCAAAATCCAAAGTCTCTCTTTTTTTTTAGTTTGAATTTTTGCCCAATTTTGGCAGCATACCGATATGCCATACCAAGCGAGGAGATGTTGAGAAACTCCATTTCCTCATGAATGTATCTGTGCAGACAATTGTGGTACTTCAGCACCAAATGTTTCTCTGAATATTTGATACCCAAATTGGTACATAGGGTATGGAATAGATTCGTTAGCTCATGCATATCTTGATCTCTTTGCTGCAGCAGCGTAGTCCATTGGATGTACTTGTCCTCATATCTCCCCACCAGATAATATTGTCCCTTTATGGCATCTTGAAAAGAATTCCAAGTGGGTACGACTGAGAACAGAGAGGGTACCTCCTCATCCTTTCTCTCACAGTAGGTTTCCTACTAGTCCTTGACATGGGGGGTGGCTTTGAGTAGAGAAAAAGTAATATTTTCCAGTCAGAAAAGTCATGAACCGAGAAATATCCTTCTAATAGATTCAACCATTTATCTATGGCATCTGCATCTATTCGACCATCAAATATGGGAATGTCGAAGTTTACTTGTACCTTAAAAGGGGTTGCACCTCCAAAGTGGCTGCTAGATGCGGATGCGCCGCCAGTGGGAAGTCGTTGAAGGATTTGGGTGAAGTTATCCATCATCACGTTCCTTTGTTTTTCAAGGGCCTCCTCGAGCAAAATTTTGATAGGATCTTCTATGCCATTGTCTTTCTTTTCGTCCCCCATGGGTGGCTATTGGGATTTGCGAGGCTGATCTTGCAAAGGTTTAACCAGATCGATCCCTAACTCTTTATACCCCACCCTCGTTGGGGACATGCAAAGAAGGATCGAGAAAGAGCAGATTGCTCTGATACCACTGATCTGGATTTATGCAAGAACGCAATAGAATACACAAATAACCATAGAAACAACTATGCAGCAGAAATAACACTTCATTTCATTAATCAATAACCGAAACCTGTTTACATACAGAATGGAAATAAACTAGCTAGAGTGTTGGTAGCTTATCTCTGAGAAGAGATGTGGTGGCTACATGCCTCTGAACTCTGTGTTACAATGCGGCTCGAAGGCCTATATATTATTGAGAAACAATGGAAACCCTACACATCCAAAAACCTAACGCTAGGAGGTGAAACGCCTTAATGTGGGCCCCGTTGGGTAACTTGGTACATCAATTTCCCGGGGTCGTAACTTTAACATACTACCTCCTTTTGACGTGCATGATACATCGTTAGAAATATCTGTTTAAGGACTACATCCATAAATGACAAATATTGAGTTTGGAATGGACTCATATTTTTTCGACCATTCGATGCCAAAAAAACGTCGTTTAGGGCCTCAAAATGGCTCCGGAAGTTTAGGTCCCGAAAACTGTCAAAAATAGTAAATTGTGCTACAATTAAGGAAACTGGAAAACTGAAAGAAACAATGGTGGGGGTCCAAGAGGAATAGGTGGGTGGCCACCAATATCCTCCTGGATCAGAGAGTCCTTTAAAAAAGGTTGTCCAAAGTTCAGCCCAATGTCCCCCCAAGTCAAGGTCCTCTGCTGAGTACCAACAATATAGGCCCTGAGAGAGATCATCTTGCTTCTGAGCCTGCACCAAATAGAGATTCCATAGTCTGCCAGATAGTCCTTGAGAT
This sequence comes from Pseudotsuga menziesii, assembly GCA_001517045.1. Lineage (NCBI taxonomy): Eukaryota > Viridiplantae > Streptophyta > Pinopsida > Pinales > Pinaceae > Pseudotsuga > Pseudotsuga menziesii. The sequence goes on from LPNX010367902.1 coordinate 109,294, forward strand.
CTTGTGGGAGGGAAAAAGGAGCATCAAGACCAGCTATAGGATCAACACCCAACCGAATCTTCCTGCCATCTCCCACCTTCCATCTAAGCTGATAAGTGATCCAGGACAAAATTCTCATAAAACCATTCCAAAAATAAGATGTGCCAATGACTGAGAATTTTCGTGCTCTGATCCATTCCACTAGTGGTCTGTTTTTTAAGTATTTGAAAGAAATAATACGACTCCAAATAGAAGATCCCATAAGTAACTGCCATAAACTTTTCATCCTGAGAGATATACCGTACCATTCCAAATTTTTAATATCCCAACCACCATACTCATAAGGGACCGCAATAGATTCCTAGCTATCCAAATGGAGACATGGAAAACCATCATAATTTCCCCATAAAAAGGTAAATATAGAATTTCTCAACAGATTCAGAATGGATCTAGGACATCTAGCCAGAGCAAACCAATAAACTGCAAGACCGGTGAGAACAGATTTAATGAGTACCAATCTGCCACCGAGAGGAAGTAATCTGTAGGTCCAACTCTTTATCTTATTTTCAAACATCTTCACCATCCAAAGCCAATCCGGGGATCTGTAGCGTAGAGGTTTCAAATGGAAGCCCAATATTTAAACCCTAAAGTAATAGGTGCCATGTGGTAGGGAAGGAAGGCACCAATCTGACCACAAGTCTCTTCATCCACATTTTGATATAGGAAAGATGATTTTTCAGAGATGACAACCATGCCTTTAGCTGAGTAGAAAAGGTCAAGATATTCTTTAAATGCACCCCATTCCTCAACAGTACCGACCCCATAGAGGATAACATCGTCAACAAATAACAGATGTGTAAGAGACAAACTATGAGAGTACTGAAAACCAATAATGTGACCCTTAAGCTGTGCATCCAGAATGATCCTGCTAAGGCTCTCAATGACTAAGATAAACAACAATGGTGAAAGAGGACATCCTTGGCGGATACCCCTGGATGCAGGGAAAAAATCCGAAGGAGTGCCTTTGACTAAGACAGCAAAACAAGAGTTGGTGACACAACCCATGATTCAATTAACACCCATCAGAGGAATACCAATTTGCAGTAGGAGAAGTCTCAGGAAGCTCTAATTCACCCTATCAAAGGATTTAACGAGATCAAGTTTAAGTACCATGACATTGGTATTTCTAGTTTTTATGGAGTGCGGTAGCTCCTGGGTAATACCAATAGGTTCAGTAATTTGTCGGTCCTTTAAAAAACCAAACTGTTGGGTAGATATGGTTCTGTTATGCAAGGGTTTAAGATGTAAAGCTACAATTTTTTAAATAATCTTGTATACCAGGTTGCATAAGGAGATAGGGCAAAAATTAGCAAAGGTGGATGGCTTTTCACACTTAGGGATCAAAGTAAAAAAGGTAGAATTGATAGATCCAGGAACGCACCCTTCAGTTTTGGCCTGTTCAGCTGCAAGCACCAGCTCCTCCCCAATAAGGTCAAAAAAGGCTAAGAAAAATTCAACAAGCCAACCATCAGGTCCCAGGATTTTATCTTTCTTAAATCCCTTAAGGACAGATTCAACCTCCTGAAGTGTGATGGGCTCAAGGAAACAGTCAACATCCTCATCCTGGGTCAGTGAAGGGAATAGCCTGATAACTTTCAGTTGATCTGCAATATTAGTAGACTTGTCATCCATAAATAAATCACTGAAGTGTTTTTTACCCAGCTTCTTGAGAGAGTCATCATCCGCACATACAGTGCCATTCAAATCATTTAGAGACCAAATGGCTTTAGAGTTTCTTCTAGCAGATGCAAATGCATGGAAAAACTTAGTATTGGCATCCTCTTCCTTAATCCAAAGAACTCTGCTCTTTATCCTCTGAGTGGTAACCTCATGTGCCAGGATTTTCCTTTTGGAAGCTTGAAGATCACTAAGCCTTAAGGCACTATCAGCTGACAGGAGACCAAAATCCCTCTAAAGAATGTTAGAGATTTCACTATTAATCTCCAATAACAGGTGTTTTATTTCACCATTTTTCCTTCTTTCCCATATTTTAACAGTACCTTTGAGTCTACCAAGTTTAAGAGCAAGAGTTTCCAGAAAGTTAGGGGGTCCCGAAGTCACAGGAGAATTCCAAGAGGACAAAACCAGGGGGGGGAAATCATCTTCAAGGAGCCAAACCCTATTAAATTTGAAAGGATAACACAAGGAGGCTAGTCGGGGACCCCACTCAAGGCAGATAGGGTAATGGTCTGAAACATCTGAGGGGTTTTCCCAAGATCTGTAATAGGCCAGGCTAGGAAGAAGATGATCATACAATAGGAAGTGGCCCAATCTTTTGCTTATGCCTGCCTCTCCCACACGGCCATTCCTCCAGGTAGGACCTGGGCTATTCAAGGAGAGGTCCACCAGGTGGTTACTAGAAATGAGTTGAGTAAAGTAGGGAGCTAAGGGGTCCAATCTGGCTTTGGGACCCTAAATTTCAGAAGAGGCAATGGTAAAGTTTAGGTCACCAACTAAGAGCAAATTTGGTAAGGATAGTAAACCACCTGCCATCATATTGTCCCAAAAAACAATTCTATGGGAATAATGTCCATAACAGTTGAAAATGGAGAGGATCTCAGTAATACCTTTAATACTTGCTTGGAGGATGATACCAGCAAAGGAGGAGAAGGCCTTGCAGTGGACCAAGAGAGGGTTCCATCCCGCCAATAGACCTCCAGACAGACCAGAGGCATCAATAACACAAAATTCCCACCCTAGCTTGAATTTAGAGAACACCAAAAGAGCATGGGAAAAATTACACATAGTTTCTTGTAGTAGGATCATATCAGGATTTAATTTAGAAAGGAGAGAGCCAAGGGCTTTTTGTTTGGTAAGCCCTCTGAATCCACAGATATTCATGGATATAATCTTCATGGGGAACCATACTCATCAGGTAAGCATGCTTTAAGTGCCCGATAGGAGGAGGGTAAGGTACCGGAGAGCCTCGCGACAGCCTTTAATCTAGTAGAGAGAGGGATATACTGGCCCAAGTTCCTAGGATCATCATGTGTAGGTTTTTTAGACTTGCGTATAGTAACATTTTTAAAATGGATAGAGTCCAGGGGGAGAGTAGAAGGAGAGATAGGATCCTTATCAGTAAAGATAGAGAGTGAGTTTAAGAGTGAGGGGTCCAAAAAAGAAGGGGCCTCTCTGGGGCTCGAGGGAAATGTAAGAGCTGGGGAGGGATCCCCAGGTAAGAGGGGCTGCTGAGATGAAGAGGAGACAAGGAGAGAAGGGAAGTGCTCCAGAGTGTAAGGAGGAGGTCTGTCAGCAGTAGGATTGAGTGACCAAGGAGTAGGAGAAGAATCTGGAAAGGACTGAGCTAAGTCAGGAACCACTAGGGGAGAGAAACGAGCACAGACATCAATACATGGATAATTTTAGGGGCGAATTTTAGCCCAGTGGGCTATTTTTCCATGTTTTTCTCCCAAAAAAGATTCACCATTTTGCATTTTTTGAAGCCCGGTTTCGCCCAATTTTGATGGGGTAAAATTTTTTCACCTTAAAAATCACCAAATTATTATATAAACGATATAAAATCCTTGGAAATTGAAATATTTTTTAAAAAATATCGCCAAACATTTTATAGTTGGAATTTTAAGAATTGGTAGTATTCGCCAACATTTATACACTTTTAAATAAGAATGGTTTCTTAAAATCATCCCTGCCTCAATATCTTCAATATACATCAGATGACCCTTCGTTAGACCTTCAAAGGGTGTAGGGGAGGAAGAAGTATAGATCGAATCAGTCAAAGTTGACAAGGACTACTCAGGAGGTATAAGTATATCAGATAGGGAAGAAGCTAGTTCAGGACTTAAATCATACCCCTGCTTAATAGAACGGCCACTACGGAGAAGAGCACATGCATTACGTAAGTGACCAGTTTCATGGCAGAAATTACATTTGAAAGGCAAGTGCATATAGTCAAGATTCTGAGTAATGACACGGTTACCACAAACTATGTCCACTTAAGGAAAAAGTCCTTTAGATATGTCAAGTTCAACTAATACCTTGGCCATAAGTTTATCAAATAGCAGGTGAAAGTCCTTTTCTAGGGCAGCAAACCGACCAAGTGAGTTAGCGAGACCAGTCAATATATCTTTGCTCCACAAAGAGAAGGGAAAAGCCGGTAAGAAGACCCACAGGTGTCGAATGGTGACCCTCTCAGTGAGAGGATCAAACCCTGAGTGCCAGCGACTCAAGACCAAGGAGCCTTTCATAATAAGGAGCCCTTCTACAATCATAATTACAATATAAACAATGAAAAATGATTATTCCAAACAAATAATTCATCACGCAATTTGGACAACGAAGACAAGAAAGTCCAAAACTATGTATTTTCATTTAAAAATAAACTATTTAATATTAGTCCACTAATAAGCATGCCGTTGAATAAAGCATCTTTAAAACAAGTGGAATAAGCAACAAAGTTGCTTAGTACCTGCCTCCTAAGAAGAGATTGAAAATATATAGCAATAGGATAATTTTGCTATAAAAATATATGATAAAACAAATATAATTACAATTTGAAAGAAATTAAAACAAAAATGAATTAAAAAATGTCCATTTAAATACGATATAGGTTATTGCAATGTAGCATAAAACAAGCATATTCAAGCTTCCTTACATACTTCTAGTAATATTCTTGACTTATGTTATAAAAATATGCAAGTTTCTTTATAGACTAGCATAAATAGGAAATGAGATATAATAGCTTATAAGACTATAAATTAATATCATTGTTGTGAGAATAGTTTATTTATATTTTATTATAAATTTATAATGTTATACAAATATGCAAGTTTTTTTTATAGACTATCATAAATAGGAAATCAACAGAATTCAGGGCTTCTTGAACACAGTCGCCATTTTCCGATTTGACCTTTCAACATTTTTCTGTGATTCTAGTTCATATTTTTCCACCCAAATTCTACACAAAACTTACAGGGTTGAAAATATCTGTCTTCTTTTGAGGGAATGAGCTCTTCCAGGGATGGCATGCTTGTGAATCGTAACTGATGGAATTAGCAGACGTTGATCTGGTTCTCCCAGAGATATTGAAACAGTGACAACTTTATGGAATTGTTAGTTCCTCATCATCAAGCAAACATGGGAAGTGCATGGCACATACCAGTAGATTCTGTTACCTGAATTTGTTTGGATGTCGAAAAAACAAATTGTTGTAGGGCCATGGTTTGGCACAACCGAATATGTAAGTTGCCATGTAACATCGGGGAAAACGTTAATTATTGGCTAAGGAAACAGCTACCGACTAAATTAACTGACAGGAATGTAAAAGCTAAGACTCTTTAATTAATTGGATCTGAATACGAATATGACACGTGTGCGTGGAATGCAAGAAATTGTTCTGTTGACCTACTTCTCTGGAACTTTCATGACACGGTATTTTGCTTTTGTGCACATTTTAGGGTTAACTAGCCAACCAGAGAATGCTATAAAGAAAGAGCCTAGCCTTCTAGGGTTCAAGAAGAAAAGAAACAAGGACGCAACCAGCCAAATTAGGACACATGGGGTTTAATCGAGTACCTAACAAGTCAAATTATAACCCTTAGGGTTTGTAACAAAAACAGAATGCGGCCGTGCCAAGCAAGCAATTGTGTTTTCTTTAGGGTTTGTGCTGGTGGTTAGCGACGTGTAAGAATGGAGGATTGAGATAAAATGATCCGTCATGGAGTTCCGGCCAGCAGTTTTGCTTCTACACGCCTCTTGCAAATTTAGCGAGATTTGCGTAATCAAATGTTTCACGAAGTTGGGACTGAAGATGATTTGGTGCGGAGTAAAGATCGGAATAGGAATTATGAATTAGGATTGACAAAGTCTCCTGTGGCCCCACACTAGGACAAGCGATCCATGCAATTTTTTGGCTGGCAAGAGTACTTTTCGTTTATTAAAGAATTTAAAAATCTTATATA